>JAOUZG010044841.1:3161401-3172855 GCA_026289955.1 Argiope argentata
ATAAAGTTCGGATTATAATTCGAATTTCATCATAAACTTTGTCTATTTTTTATTAATCTATTAATTATAAATAAAACAAATTTTATTTATAATTAATTGCTTGTTAATTAATCTAAATTACTTTCATAAAAGCAAATCATTTCCCACAGTTTTCGGTTCCATTCGAATAATAATTATCATTTGTAATTTTCATCAAGTTAATTAGAATAAAACGATAATATTCGCAATCGTTAAACCTAAAAACAATTACCTTCTCTAATGCCACGGCGTAGCTTCTCCATGGCAAGTACCACTAATAACAACAACAATTACCTTCATTCAGAGAAAAGAAAGAATTAACCATTACAGCGCAACTTGCTCATAATTCTAATATTTAACCACAAAATCATTAACTGCTGATTTAACTAAGCAATTAATAATTCTTAATTAGTTGAAAAGCAATTAAATATTTGAAACTTTTTTTGTATATTTTCTTAATTCCTTCATTTCGAAAGTTCTGTTTTCTTCACAAAATGAAATATTTGAATAAAACAAACGAAACCCAGATAAACACTAACAAACCGAGCCAATTATCCATCATTTGCCTCTGATTCAAATGTACTATATTTGCTTTGCCTTATTTGGAAAAGAAGCCAATATGACGTGGAATTTTTTAATTGCACTGTAGAAAAGCAAATTTCCACACCGCTTTAATGAAAGATCACAATCTCTATTTTAAAAAAAACACATTTTTGCTGGCAATTCTCCATGACAACATCATCGTTTCCCACACCCAATTTGCGGTTGAGACAGATATCCTCAAACAGGTTACGATGCGCTTATAATGAAGCAATGATAAATCAGATTTTCTAATTAAAAGGCGGATGTAATTAATTAATTTTTTTCCACGACTCGCTGTATTTTATCAAAATCGTTTGTCGCTTTTCTTCTTATTATTAAAACTCGCTGCGGTGCTGCTCTCTTTTTTTTTCTCTTTAATCTGGCGAAAATTTCATCTATTTTGCAAAAGATGTCAATTTCGATAAACTAATTAAAAGCACCAGCAATGGATGGAAGTTTGTATTTATATTCTCTCGCCATTTTTTTCTTCCTTCTTTAATTTGGCAACAGTCTCTCTCTCTCTTTCTCTCTTTCATTCTCACTTTCTAATTTTCTGTTTTGATAAGCTTTCAAAACTAGTTGGGGAGGATGGTGGTTTATAATCTTTTGCTTAGTTTATTATTACTTCTTTTTTTTTGCTATCTTTTGGATAGAAATATTCTTATTATTTTTAAGGAACGGTTTCTGCTGACGCTTTTAATCAAAATAAAGACTTGAAATGCGAGGATGATCATTTTTGTCACACTTTACCTCTGGCCTGTTTTCTCAGTCAGGCACAAATAAAGAAAGCATAGATTAACACACAGCGATCATCATACGCGGTGAAAGTGTTTTTTTAGGAGGAAATACGCTTCAAAATGAGCGAGGATGTGTTTTAATTGCCCTCATTACGTAATTCCGCACAACTTTTGTGGTTTAATATTATTTTTTTAAATTAGAAGTGAAAATCTTGCTGGTTATTTCGTCGTTTTCTATTAAAATCATTTTAAAAGACGGCAAATAGAAATAGATTGCTTTCGAAAAGTTAAATATCATTGTTGTTGCCGTGTTTCTATTTCAGCCACAGAAGGGGCGGAATAGCTTCCCCTGAGCAACCGAGGGCAGAAGTCTGACTTCTTACTCACACACGTCACAAGTCATTTTTACGAGGCTGATTACATTCATGCATTTCATTTATACATACTCACCGGCCAAAAGATTCCCCGAATGTGTGGTGGCTGACGCTCGTTAAATCTGTCGTGGTCTCAAAGTCCTCCATGTCGAGAGTAATACTACTGGGGTACTGGGTCAGAGGTGATCATTCTCTGTTCCAGGTCTAAATTACGATCTAAGATGAATGAATGAAGTTTACCCCCTAAAATTGGTTGTGATGTGTGTGTGGCTAAGTCGTACTCTTGGCTCTAGATGGCGCTACTTGTAAACCAAGAGGAGGCTTAAAATCTGCTGATGTATCAGCGGAACTTGACCAAGGCAATTGCCATAAGTAACAACAACAACAACATTTATACATCTACAAATCATAATTTAAATCTGGAACATTGAACAATCATCTATGCCCCAGTACCAGCAATAGTATTACTCCCGACATGGAGGCCTTTATGACTCAACAGATGTAGATTTAACATGCGTCAGCCACCAAACACACACGGGAAGTCTTCGGCAAGCGGGTTCGAATTCCCAACGTAAGGAACACAAATCCAACGCTCTGCCAATCAGGTTATCCCGGCCCGTTAAGTATTATTTATAATATATGCATTTTGAAATAAGATCAACAAAATGAATTTAAATAATCAGAAAGCTCCTCAATAATATTCAGTTTGAAAAATTCTTTGTAACAAGCCAGAACGTGAAATTAGATTCTTTTTTTACTTTTTTGCATATCTAGTATAGGTAAAGTTAAGTTATCGTCACAAAATTCGAACACAAAATTTTGGGTTTTAATATTATAGTTTGTTTCGATCATTTCCGTAAGAGTTATCTTTAGTCTGAAATCTTCCCTTCATGTAACCCACGGAAGAGCATCAGTAAAAGTTTAAGAAAAACTTTGTTAAATTGAGATAAATTGAAAAAATCAGTCATTGACATTCAAACTGGGGATTTCATTCGTGCAAAGAGTTCTCTTGGCCATTCAATAAATGATTGAATAAAAAACGATTTTGAAATGGTCAATATCTGAATGGTCATGGTGACGGCAGCGTTTTCGATAACCAGTATTACTACTGTCAATTTTCTTAATATGATTCTATACATTACCCGATAGAAAAGATTTTCTTAGTTATGGCGCTACAAAGACATTCTCAACATTTTTATTCATTTTCAAATAATCAAATGTTAAAACATTTTAAACTAGAATGTGTTGGTGTCAGAAGGTTGAGAACGAGAAGTTTGTCACAGCTATGTAATAATAGCAAAAACGTCAAAGAAGTGAAAATATCGTTAAAGAAGTATTGGTTTTAAAATAAGGAGTTTTCTTGGAAAAAAGCCATGATAAAGTTGGAATCAGTGTAAAGTATACAGTTCCAATCAATGTTTTTTAACCCTTTTTTTCAATTATACACATTATTTTTGAAAATGCAATTGAACACTAAGATAATTTTCATTTTTTGAATTTATCTGAAACTAAAACTAATGTACAAATTGAAAATAGCTGATGTTGTTGTTGTTACTAATGGCACTTGCCATGGATAAGCGCGCTGACGACCAACAGAGATTTTAAGCAGCAAAAGTGTCTCTTGTTTTTGAAGTAGCGCCAACTAGGGTCAAGAGTACGATTTAGCTACAGACCCATTGCATTAGCTTTCACAACTCCTATCTTCAAGTAGGCACATTCCCACACTTCACAAATAGAACACATAACATTACGCCATCCTGAGCCGCCGGTGCCTATAACGCTATCTAACCAGTTGGATGAGCACAAGATGGGAGAAAGAGAAAAAAAAAGGAAAAAAAATTTAAAGGGAAAAAAAGATACGATACAGCATTCAGGGATTTCCAGAGAGAATGCCATCGGTGTCAAATCATACACGAGTCAGTTCAATTTTTTGCTGAAGTTATAACTGGATGGAGGGGACAAGAATACTGTAATAAATGGTGATTATAGGTTGAACTTACAGGGGAATTTGATTACCCGCTGAAAAAGGGAGGGAACTGACAAATTAAATTTTGAACATATGTATGGCAAATAAACAAATACGTAGCGTCCATCTAGGTCATGGGGTCTTGGTTTCCATCATGAGATCTGCACTTTTGAGGGACTTTTTAAGTTATATTTTCGGTTGATTTTTACAAGGGGAACTCTGGTCTCAACTGTTGTTGGTCTTGAAGAGGTCTTGGTATTTATGAATATGGTTTACTATGGAGTGGATTTTGCAGTGTGAAAGGGTATTTGATGTAACTCTCCTGTACCACTCTTCTTCGAGACTTTTCTCTGGTTTTCTCATGTGCCATGAGAGAGTGAGTAGGCCTTCTGTGGCATAGTGAATTGGAGATCCTATTTCTACTACAGATACAGATAGTATAGCTTGTACTACAGATAGTACACAGACGAACAACCATGTCCTAACCGGGAATCAAACACGGGACACCCAGATCAAGAGGAAGACGCGCTACCTCTGTGCCAGGATGCCAGTTATAAAGCTTATTAGAAGATTTAGCGTTATCTGAAAATGGAAGTGAGGCAGTAATTGCATAGAAAATGCAAAAATTATAACTAAATTCGAGAGATAAAAAATTACATATTCGGTATAAAATTACTTGTTTATTAATCATTATTAAAGTCCCTTAGCCTACTCACATTTTTGTATGTTTATCTTTCTGACATGCGCTCTACAATTTCAGATGAAGAAAAAATTTCGAAATTTTTCTCATTAGGCCTGCGACAATCTACATATGAAATAAGATTTCATTCCTTTTAATGTTTATTACCTGAAAATGCTATATAAAATTACGATCGATACAGCTGCATCAATTTTAGGGTTATAATTAGTAATTCCTTTAGAAGTAGTAATTACTAATTCTGTTAGTATATTGCTACCACATCCAAGGATTAGGCCTCGCAGGGACTAAAACATGAATGTTTTTTGTGAAATACATTATATTTCTGAAATTCAATAACTTTATTAGCCACTACTTAAGTTTCTGGATTATTCAAGGATTTTGTTTATCTATAAAATCATTTACCCATCATATGGTTGTGTTCCTCATAGAATGTTGTACAGTGAAACCTAATTTTGAATGCCCCCCTCTTATGCGATTTTTTTAATGCGATATATAAATTCCGATGATGTTGGCATTGTTACACCATTGTAATATTTTCTATCAGTGCATATATGAAAAATAATACTATGTGTCATATCAAGTCAACTAATTTCAATATTCCAAAAAAGAATAAATTATATATTCCAAAAATAAATCAATTCTAATGTCTTTAAACGATGAAAGTGATTTTGAACCATATATTCACATGAAAATACGTGTTTGAGTTAGCAGAAGCATTTAATTATGTGCATTTCGAAAATTTAATTGAAAAATTAAATTTTAAAACATGTTTCCATGTGTAATTTAATTATTCATCTTATTTCATTATTTCAAAAGCATTTTCTCATTATTTCGTAAATCTTAAAATAACTAAGTAAGAGATTTTTATTGGATATCCCATTACAATATAAAAAATATTTAGTATATTATAAAAAATTATTTGTTATAGCTATTTAAAAAAATTTTGAATATATTTTTTTCTGCGATTTCTTTTACATAATCCCTTATTGACCGCACAAAAACAAGTCTGTGTGTACTTTAAGGAGTATCAATTATCTAAAAATACTTATAGTATCAATTTAGCATATGCTACTTTTCTTTGATTAGTAAGTGCTAGTTAAAAGAGTTTTTTTTTTTAATTTTATTGAAGTCTGAATAAAAAATTAATATTAATGTACGAATAAAAATGATTATAAATTTCCTCCTTTTCAATAAAAACTACAGATTCATTTTCTTCTACAAAAAAATATAACACCATTTTAAAATTCAAAAACATTAAATTAAAATCGATTTTTTTCTGTGTGTTTATTGTACTGAAATTCAAACTAATTTTGAGGTTTCATAAAAATGTTCATACATGTGATTTTATTGGTGTAATGTTATTATTTCTTTAGAAAATTACTTTATTTCGATACTTATTTCTATGTAGAATCTTCACTTTTGTAGCTATAATAATGCTGCGTGATGTAAAAATTGCTACATACAAAATGCAACTCTGGAATACAATCTGACTAAATAAAGATAATAAAGACTTACAGTCCAAGATGTTTTTTTTATTTGTAAATGATTTAGACTTGAAGTTCAAATGTTAAGGATTATTTTGATTTAAATCTCTAATTATATTCAAATTGAAAGATTTTAAAAGCCATTTTTCCTTTGTTTTTTTTTTTTTGTTTAGAATTAATCAATGCGCCAAAAGATCCAAAATTTATTTACATTATTCTCATTAGAATTTTTAAATACATTATTATCATTTCTTAAGTACAATTTTAATATTCCAAGCATTATATAAAATAAAACTAACGAAATTTATTTACATTATTCATTAAACATTACAATAAATTTTATTACATTAACTTTCTAATTATATTCAAATTGAAAACTTTTAAAAGCAATTTTTCTTTGGTTTTTGTTTAGAATTAACCAATGGGCCAAAAGATCCAAATTTTAAATGCATTATTTTCATCAGAATTTTTAAATACGTTATTTTCATTTTAATATTCCAAACAATATATCGAATAAAACTAACAAAACAATGGATGAATAAAGTTTTATTTCAATTTAAGTAAAGATTCTTGATGTATTCTAAGCCGTCTTTCCAAATCTAAAACAAAACATTATTCAGACTATCAAACAACATCAAATATTCGGGTTCAAATATAAAGAGATAGAGAAAAAAACATTCCAGTCTCACTCAAACCACAGCTGAATATTTTCTCAACCACACGGAGTCTATATCTCTCAAAATTTACATTTCCACTTTATAGTACAATACTTCCTTAAACAAAACCCTTTGTTGTGCCCAGAACTCGAGCAAACCGTAAAATATATCCAAACAATTCAACTAAAGATTCCGACCAATATCTCGTTGCTTAAATTTCTGGAAACAAACACTGCTCCCACTTTTAACGAGATACGTTCCGGAGAATATTGTTTCCTGAATTTCCAGATGGAATGGAGACACTTCTATTTCCATTGAAATAAAAACCAGGGCTTTTACGACGGAGAATAAGAAACAAACTTCTCCCCAAACGGCCACTTAAACCGGGGCTTCCATTTAAAGGTTGAATATCTTTGGTGGGATCTTATAAACAAACGGAAAGCAAATAAACCGAATCAGGAGTGGTTTGCAGTAGCAAGAACCATTTGATTATTATTTCTGAGATGTTTCTGGAAATAAAACTCGTACCGAGTTATAGAAGAACCAAAAATTTTTGAAGGAGTAGTACGAATTTGAGTTTCGTGAAATTAATCTTGGGAGATACAATTTAACAGTCTTATCTTTGATGGAATGATTTTCTAGTTTATATGATATTTTTTTTCTTTTGCTATTTGTTATATTTTTTTAGATCTATAAATCTAAAATACGTATTGTACTAGTTTTAGGAAACAAAAGTTTAGCGAAATCAAAGGGTTCATGATATTTAAAGGAAATGTAAGAATTTATTAGTTATGGCTTTTGAAATTCGTTGATTTATTTCCTTATATTAATTCTGATGGAACTGTTGTTTATTGTTGTTTGCTCTATTTGTAAAAATTTTTGGAAAATATATTAATACAAAACAATTAACCATTTAATAATTCTTTTGCAATAATACTAGATGAAGGAATTTGTTACTAGTTCGGATTACTCAAGTTGATTCATGGGAATGTAACAATTTTTTAGTAAGGGTTTTTGAAATTCACGAATTATTTCCTTATATTTATTTTGAATAAATAACTTTTATTATTGCTCTTATATGGATTATAATTTTTGAAAAATGTATAAATGCAAATATGAGCCATTTAATAGTTATTTTGTGACAGTACTTGAAGAAAGAAATTGTTACTAGTTTGGATTATTTGTGATGATTGTAACAATTTTTTAGTAAAGGTTTTTGAAATTCACGAATTATTTCCTTATATTAATTTTGATGATGTAGCTTTTATTATTGTTTTTTAAATTTATTATAATTTTTGGAAAATATACTAATACAAAACAATTAGTCATTTAATTGTTCTTTTGCAATAATACTGGAAGAAGGAAATTGTTACAAGTTCGGATTGTGGCAATTCAAGGGCGTGGCGATTCAAGGAAATGTAGCAATTTTAGTAAGAGTTTTTTGAATTTCACGAATTATTTTCTTATATTTATTTTGATGAAATAACTTTTATTATTGTTTTTATAATTATCATAATTTTTGGAAAATATATTAATATAAAAAATGAGCCAATTAATAGTTCTTTTGTGATAATACTTGAAAAAGGAAATTGTTACAAGTTCGGATTACTCGTGTTGATTCAAGGAAATGTAGCAATTTTTTTAGTAAGGGTTTTTGAAATTCAAGAATTATTTCTTTATATTAATTTTGATGAAATAGCTTCTATTATTGTTTTACATTAATATCATTTGTGAAAAAAATACTAATACAAAAAATGAGCCCTTTAATTGTTCTTATATGATAGTACTTTAGAAAGAAAATTGTTACAAGTTCGGATTATTCATGTTGATTCAAGGAATATAACAATTTTTTAGTTGGGGTTTTTGAAATTAACGTTTTGTTTCCTTATATAAATTTTGAAGCATCAATTTTTATTACTGTTTTTTTATTTATCATGATTTTTGAAAAATATCTTAATATAAAATATAAGTCCTTTAATAATTATTTTGCAATAATACTTGAGGAAGAAAACAAGTTCAGATTATTCGTTAGCAACTTATTTATAATGACTTTTGAAAATCAAGATTTATTTTCCTCTTTTATTTTTAAGGGAAGGATTTTTTCTGTTTTTATTACTATTACTTTTTACTATTTAGTATAATTTTTTGAAAATATATCAATACAAAAACGAATCATTTAATTGTTCTTTTGTGATTGTATTCAAGGAAGCAAACGGCATCGAGTTTGGATGATTCGTGAAGTTTCAAGAAATTGGAGTAATTCATTGACTTTGACTTGCAGAATTCATACAGGTTGATTCAATTTCTTCTTATTTTCTTTCACTGAAAGTTATTTCTATTTGAATCATGGTTTTCTCTAAAATGACGCAGTTTTCTAGAAAATAAATTATTATAAAGAACCATTCCGAATATTGTTTTGGATCAGATTTTTAAAAACGGAGTTAAAAGGGAACATGGCTCTATTTGTTAATCTTTGAATAGTCCTTAAAACTACCACAAATAGTCTTTAAATCCTTGAATAGTCCTTAAGGGTACCTCAAATAGTTCGTTAATCCTTCAATAGAGCTTAAAAGTACCTTAAATAGCCCGTTAAACAATGAATAGTCCTTTAGAGTACTTTAAATAGTCCGTAAATCCTTGAATAGTCCTTAAGGATACCTCAAATAGCGCATTAATCTTTGAATAGTCCTGAAGGGTACCTCAAATAGTCCTTTAATCCTTGAATTGTCCTTAAGAGTACCTCAAACAGTCCGTTAATCCTTGAATAGTCTTTAAGAGTACCTCAAATAGTCCGATAATCCTTGAATAGTATTTAAGTTTACCTCAAACAGTCCGTATTGCTACCTTGGATTGTCCATAGTAATAATAAGGAAAGTTATTCTGGGAGTTATGTAAGTATAACTGCGTTATAATTAGTAAAATTCATGTCACGTTTAATTTCTTCCTATCATGATGTTGAAATTAATCATATATTTACTTAAACGTCAGTTTAGTACAATTTGATAGATTTCTCATAAGAATTGTAAAAGCATGAAAAAGCAACATAATTTTATATAATCTTTTCGTAATTTTATATAATCTTTTTGTAAATCTTTCAATGCATTTTTTTACATTGAAAAATACGCAGAAAACAAACATGACAAACTGAAAGAAAAAGAGAACATGGCATGTATAATACTTTGAATAAAATTGTGAAAATCGCAGCTTTCTTTAATGGAAAACAATACGGGCATAATAAAAGAGAAACTCATTATAAATGCTAAAGTAAAATAAATTTAAGCATAATTCAAAAGAAATACTCTAAAATATTGTATGACAAAATGAAATAATTGCTCTTTACCTACATATTGTTTTAATATCAAGAATTATGAGAATATAATACTTTTGAAAAGATGTGAATTAATAGAAATTAGATATATATAAAGCCATTACTCTCAAATTCTTCTATTTCTTTATCCAATGGCAATTTTTTTCTGCTAACATTTCTTTGGGGATTAAAACAAATGGTGACCCTAAATTTCTAAATATAGGTTACACGTAGATTGTTCGAATGTTAACAAGTGCAGTTTTCTCAATATTTCATCAATTGCCTTGGTTCTTGTATTATCTTGGAGAAAAGAACATTGCTAATAGAAATGAATGTTTTGGGACCAAAAGTTACTTTAAATGTTTTATAAAGTTTACGTATTCAACATTCTACATATGTTACAGCTGAACAAGCAATGTGATGAATATAAAGCAATGTGATGAATTTGAATTAAATTTTCGATCATGTTACATTTGTTCTTGAGCATTGTTACTTTGAGCCAAATTTTCAATTCATCCAGAGTCATTCTTACGTTACTTGCATATTTAAAATTTCGATAAGGTGTCATTGCTGAGTTCAGTATTCAATACACAATAATTTCATCATTTAATGCATTAAAAATGTCATAACCATTCGTTGTATATCTGCATTAGTTACCTCGATTTTATTTTACTTGTTACTTAGTTTAGTTTAGTTATGTTAACATCCAGTTATAAAGCAATACTAAGGCTATTTTGCGACGGACCTCGTAATTTTGATCCACAGTCAGATGACGATGACCACATCTCAGCTGGTATCCCCTTTTCTAGATCACATCAGTGAGAGGACGTTTGGCTCCAGAGTTATTCTGAATGTTACTTCTGTATTTAAAAATTCGATAAGTGAATCGATTTGAATTGATTTACTTGCTACCGAGTTTAGTTTAGTTATATTAACACCCAGTTGTAACATCCAGTTGTTCACATCCCAGTTGTTTACATCGTGAATTGATTTTACTTGCTACCGAGTTTAGTTTAGTTATATTAACACCCAGTTGTAATGCAATACTAAGGCTATTTGGGGACGGAACTCGTAATTTTGATCCACAATCAGATGACGATGACGATGTCTGAGCTGGCATCCCCTTCTCCACACCACACCAGTGTAAGGACGTTTGGCTCTGAAGGATTTAAATCGTGCAACACACATGACGGTTCTTTGGTGGAATCGGGCGTCGAACTGAAACCCTACGGCTCACGAGTCGAAACTTAAAACCAGAGTACCGCGGCCATGATTTAATACAAGGGAGAATAATTGTATCAACGGATTCAAAGTGCCATTTATATCGCATATTTAGACTGTAGAGGATTATTCAACAGTTTTGCATATGCAGTTTATGGAATAATTATTTTAATATCTATGCAATGATTGATCTAGTATTTATAGATCAATAATTGTATAATTCCATTATAGACTTATCGTTCAGATTTCAATCGGAAATGCCCACTGTTATGTTTGGAGAAAAGAATGTTTTTAGTTGCGACTTTTTATATTTGTTTAATAAAATTCTTTAAAATTAATATTTTAATTCTTTTATTATCAAAATTACATTTGAAAATTTTATTTGGTATGTACTGGTCTCGAGCCTGAA
>JAOUZG010044841.1:3178554-3191285 GCA_026289955.1 Argiope argentata
TCTACTCTTATGAGGACTACTATCTCTACTCTTATGAGGACTACTATTTCTATGCAACTATTAAACGGATATACAACTGGGAAGTACCCTTGATTTGATCAGTTCAATTCTTTGGGGGATTTTTAAAAGAAATTTTAATATTAAAAGAATTAAAACATTATTTTTAAAGAATTTTAATAAACTAATACAAAAAAATCGTAATTGAAAACATTTTTTTTCTCCAAATATAACAGTGGGTATTGCTAATTAAAATCCGAACTATAAGTCTATAATGGAATTATGCAATTATTGGTATCTAAATGCTAGATCAATCATTGCGTAGAGATGACGAACGTCAGAGATTTTAAGCCGATTGAGTGTCTCTTGTTTTTCAGTGGTGCCAACTAGGTCCAAAAGTACTACTTAGCTATTTTATTTGTCACCTTCGCTTGCAGAACCCCTTTTTGTAGGGAGGCACATTCACACACTTCATAAATAGATCACAGAAAAACAACCATGCCCGAACCGGTACACCCAGATCATGGAGAAGAGTGCTACCCCTAAACCAGGAAGCCAGTAAAAATCGTATCTAAAAATAAATGCTCATTTTCCTCTGTATCACGAAGCGACAAATACTATGTGCATGTTTAAGGGTTTGTCTCTTTTATTTGGAGGGGGGCAAGGTTAATAGACAGTTATTGGCATGAAAAAAGTTTATCATAGACATTTAGCCTTATGGTTTAATTTAGATAGAATTTTCGTAAATTTTTATTTATGAAATACGTTTATATTATTACATTCAAAATATTTCTGTTAATTTTTCCTTCTTAAAGCAGTATTAAGCAACTTTCATTAATCGAGATTTATGGCTCAACTTAAACTCCAGTATCCATCCCATTACCATTATTAGAAAAAAAGTTAGCAAAAAAAACCCTGTAATCTAAATGTTGATAAAGAGCAGAAATTGGGCTTTATAAAATAAAATCGCGAAAGCATCTGGAAATCAAAGGCAATAAATAACAACCTTCTAATTATTATTAAAAGCAACTTTCAGATTTTATTTTTACGATTTTCATGAAAACGCTTAGGAAATACGTATAATAGCACATTATTTCATAAGGGAAGATTCGCAAATTTTGGTAGCAGGTGTCCCTATATTCTCCACTACTAATAAAACTTATTGATCTCATTATTATATTGTTGCGATTTTAGCGTAGCGGGTTCGGATTGAATGGACTTTGCCTGAGGACAGCACAAACAAATTTATTTACAGGTATATACAGAATAATTGATAAAGTAACAAATTCAGATAAATACAATCCAGCAATAGTCAATCACTTACAGCGTAAATGCAAGCCTTACGCACAATAAACACAGTTTTCAAAACAGCTATAGTATAGCACAGCAACAGTAAATCACAGCGAGCTCAATAACACAGCTTTAACAGCAAACGCAAACACAGATCACTAATAACAAATCCTCTAGTCCAGCGAGACGCTTTTTATTTCAGAGCAAACTCTTAACTCACTCACTCCGGCTACTCGTCCTTATATAGCCGAAGAAGCGCGTGCAACGAATCTCGTGAAAATTCTCAAAACAACGCGCACAATCCAGCGGCTACTGGACTATTCCTTTCGCCAAACCAATTAAGCTGGCGCGAGGCTCTTCGCCAAACGTCGCCATTTTTAGCGCAATTTCGTCCCACTCGCACGCATGTAACAATATCTTATTATTCAAAAATAGAAAATACGAAATATTTTTTTAATTTATTCTCAATGCATGTCTGGACAATATTTATGTCAATCCACTATTTAGAAAATTGGCATTAAAATAGCTGAAAAATAACTATTACATATCTTGAATTTAATTTTTTACGAAACTAAATCAATAAAAAGACAATGATTGTTTAATTAAAATTTCTTAATTAAAACATTTCCTTTTCTCCAAATCAGAAAAGTAATAAATAAATAAATAATTATATTTATTCGTTATTGAACAAATGACCTATTTGTTCTGAAATTAATTATTCTGAAAAGGCAATTACAGTAGCGATATAAATGAAAATCTCTGCACAATGCAAGGTTAATTTCAATAGCATATAACTGTTGTCGGTGTAATAGAAGATACGGCTTTATTAAATTCCTCGCTTTATTACAAGCTTTTATTACATTAATTAGATTTTTTATTATTGTTAGAGCATTAATTAATCGTATAATTCCCCGAAAAATTAAGAAATAACATAATATAATTATATATCAAATCAATAAAAAATATCATCTAATCTTTCGGAATTGTTTCTGAATCATAAACAAACTAAAAATTAGTAAAAATAATTAAAGAATCTTCTACTTAATTCTCTTATTATTATTCTCTGAAATCATTTGCAGTAAAATTATTGTAATTGTGTTGCCATTTTTAATACTTACCTAAATCTTTATTTACCTAACGAAAAAAAATAGTAAGTGTGAATTATTTGCATTTGTTTCAGTTTCTTAAACAATTAATTATTTTAGAAATACTTTTACTTTTTTAAATACTTTTTCAACTTATTGTTATTTAATTAATAATGATAGTTAATATTTTTAACGATTACTCAATGATTAAAATATACTAAATTATATTATTATTTTAAAAAGGTTATTTTAATAAGAAAGAAGCTGTAAAACAAAGAGTTTCTTCCTTTTATATAAATCAACATTTTTGAACTATTAAAAAACTGATTTATTAATATATTTGAACAAATTTTATTAATTCATTTGTTGTATAAATGTTAGAGAGAAAGAAATGGAACATTCGTGATTATAGTTTTAGTTTTATTTTTTTAAAGATATTATAATTCATTAATTCCTTTTTCCCTCTTAAGGAAAAAAAATGTTTTCTATATCTTTTGCCAAAATTTTTTCATCCCTAGTAAATAATTAATAAAGAAGTTTCTTCCTTTTATATAAATCAACATTTTTGAACTATTACAAAATGATTTATTAATGTATTGTAACAAATTATCCAATTAGTAATTTGTTCAAATACATTAATTATTAATCCAATTGATATATAAATGTTAAAAATTAAAACATTATAATCCAATTGATATATAAATGTTAAAAATTAAAACATTATATAACATTATAATCCAATTGATATATAAATGTATGAGAGAAAGAAATGAAACATTTGTTATTATAGTTTTAGTTTCATTTTTAAAGATATTATAATTAATTAATTCCTTTTTCACTCGAACGAAAAAAATTGACTTTCTATATCTTTTGGCAAAGTTCTTTCATCATAAGTAAATAATTAATAATGTTATTTATTATTTGAATAAAAAAAAATTGTTAAACCATAAACATTTGACTAGCTGAAAGCTTAACCGGAAGTCCATCCTGACCCGTGAATGGCTTAATTTTCAGTTATTAATGTTTTCTTTTCTTATTTAAAAAATGTAAGCTGGACTATCTCAATCTGGCAATGAAATGAGGTGTTATTGACTGTTTAGAATATAAGCTCAAGCAGCCTTTATAAGATCATAAAACTCTTAAAATTCTTAAAACTGTTATAAAATTTTTATAAATTAATAAACCTTTTGATAAAAATAGTTTTTTTAAAAAAAATACAGTGGATATAAATTTATATTTTAATATATAGATGTATATTTCTTATTATATGGAAATGTGTATATTTATTATATATATTGGTGTATATTTCTTATTATACGGAAAAGATGTATATTTATTATATATATAGGTGTAAATTTCTTATTATACAGAAAAGGTGTATATTTATCATATATATAGATGCATATTTCTTATTATACAGAAAATGTGTATATTTATTATATATATATGTGTGTAAATTTCTTATTATACGGAGAAGGTGTATATTTATTATATATATAGGTGTATATTTCTTATTATACGGAAAAGATGTATAGTTATTATATATGTGTGTGTATATTTATTATATATATAGGTGTGTGTGTTTTATTATACGGAAAAGGTATATAATTATTATATATATATATATAGGTGTATATTTTCTATTATACGGAAAAGTGTATATTAAATATATATATAGGTGTATATTTCTTATTAAATCATTGAAGGTAGATTTTTCTTTGGAAGCATAATTAAGTGGTTGAAGCAAATGTGGTTGTTCTTATCTATAAAATGGTTAAAATTATCATGAATTATATCAAATATTATATTTCAAATGAGTGGCGAAATAATAGATGTAACTTTTTTTTTGAAAAACAGCAATCATAACGATGAAAACTATTACTGTACAAATATTATTAAAAAAAATTTTGAGTATAAGTGCAAAAATGAAGTAATAAAATGAGCATTAAAGTAATAGAATGAGTTTATAAAAAGAAAAACATTTTCTTTTGCTTTCATAATTCTATTTTATGTTTCGCATTTTGATTTCATATCTGATTATAGGAGGAGAATTCAGAGAAATTTCTCCTAATGCTTTCGTTTATAATTATTCTTAACTTGAAAGGTTTGAAAACAGAAATCAATAAGTTTTTAATAATTTTAAAAATAACTACACATTAATGAAGGAATATTTAAATGAGCGGTTTTACCGAATACTTATTAATTTTTAGTTTTTTAATATTTATCTTTAGAAGATAAATTTGTTCTTTATTAAAATCAACTTGAAACCGTAATAGAAAATATCGGTAATTAAAAAAAGGTTCATATTTTTCAAAAACATTTAGTTAAACTAATGTTTTAAGCAAAAAAAATATATCATGCGCTGTTAAAATTCAGAATTATCTTTTACAGAATAAAATGTATTTTTTGTGAATATTTTATATTAGACATAAACTCATTCTCTTTTCAAAATTATACTTCTTTATTATATTCCCAAAATCAAAGAAAATTTTAATTTTTTTTTGTTATAGAGAATTTTTAAGATTTTAATTTACTGCTTGATAAAAGTTTTGATAAATACTTTCAAAACATGAAAAACCAAATAGGGTTTACCCTTATAAATTAAAACACTCAAAAATTAAATTCTAAAATGCATTTTGTAAAAGTATTTGGATTTTCTCAAATTGCTTTCTTCCTTTGTGAATATTTATTTGTTTATTTTTTTACTGAAGAAATAATTAGTTTTTTTCTTTTTCAGGTAAGCTATCTTTAACGTTTGCTGTAAATATTTGAATATAAAAAGATTGTTCAAGGTTAGTTTTTATGCTTTTTGATCCTTCGCACTGACTTTGTTTGATTTTTATATGCTGATTTTAATTAATTTTGGAGCTGCATTTTTATCTCGAAGAAACAGTTCTTCATAAACAGGAAAATCTATAACAAAAGAATTTGTATTTTTATAGTTTCTCACGCACTATCTGTTTCTTAATTTATGACTAAAACTATTGCTTTTTTATAATTAAGTACAGTTTTTATCAATCTTTGCCAATTTATTATCGCCTGTATCATGTTTAATATAACAGTCAATTTTTCATTTCCCCACATTAAATTTTATGACCAATAAATTAGCTGCATGTAATGTGAGATAGCGACTTCAGCCTTTTATAATTTGGATCTCAACTTTTTTTTTATATTAATTTAATCGCTTCTCTTTAAACTACCTTGGTAGAATTTTCCCCTTATATTTCGTATTAATTTATGAAATATGAAATGAAAAAATTATCCGAGTTTTAACAGCATAAATTTACCTGAAGTAGACAAAAAAGTTTTTATTTATGTATTGGACTGGAGGTAACAATCTGGTCAATACTTATTGAAAGTATTGATCAGATTGTTAGAGGCATCTAAAGCGTGTTATTTCAATTATATTTTACCTATTCTTTATATCGTGTATATGAATCTCCTTGAATAAAATTTAGAGGAAATTCTTTACTATCCATGTTATCCAAGATCGAAATTCTAAATATTTTGTACTTACGTATTAGACCGTCTTCGCCAACGATCGCCAACGGTTTAGTAACTCATTGGTGACATTTAAATTTGGCGATTAAGGTCAACGGATTACACCATTGCTGGATTTCCATAATTGGCGGCTTACCAACTCATTGGCGACGACTTCAAATATGGCAATAAAATTGGATGGTCTAATATTTAAATACCAATATTTTATGCATTTTTATTATTTTAGTCTTTTACTTCTTATGAATAAAGTGTTATGGATTGAAAAAATTTTATGTTAACACTTTCATGGGTCATTAATCTCTCTTTTGAATTTCTCGACCCTTTGTATATTTTATAAGCAATTAAACAATAGCATGTTTTATTTAACCGAATTTTATGATATCATTAGATTTTTAAGGTTGGGAAGTATACGTCCTAAGGAACCATTTACAGTCACAACAAAAATTTAACAATGATTAATTGTCAGGAAAAGATGACAAGCATGTTTCAATGCACAAGGATACATCACATTCTGTAAAATATGTAGCTGGTCCTTTATTTTGCCCCTTTGTATTTCCCATAAGTGTAAATTAAGTTTAACGATGATTATTTGCCAGGAAAAGATGAGAAGCATGTTTCAATGCACAAAGATACATCACATTCAGTATACATGTAGCGGGTCCTTAATTTTTACCCCTTTGCATTTCTCATAAGGGTAAATTAAATTTAACGATGATTATTTGCCAGGAAAGATGAGAAGCATGTTTCAATGCACAAGGATACATCATATTCTGTATACATGTAGCGGGTCTTTTATTTTTGTCCTATTGTATTTCCCATTAGTGTAAATTAAATTTAACGATGATTATTTGCCAGGAAAAGATGAGAAGCATGTTTCAATGCACAAAGATACATCAAATTCTGTCTACATGTAGTGAGTCCTTTATTTTTGCTCCTTTGCATTTCCCATAAGTGTATTTGTAAGACCAAAAGCCACAGAAAGGTTAAAATACATCATATGCAACCGTCTAACTATGGGTCCACTTTTGCCCCTTTGTATTTCCCATAAATGTATTTGTAAGACCAAAAGCCACGGAAGGGTTAAAACACATCATATGCAACCGTCTAATTATAGGTCATTATTATAGTTAATAGGCTATTAGAGCAATTTCAATCTAATTCATCTGTAAATTACTCTAATCAATTCCTACAATACGTTTGTAAATATCCTCAGGAAACTCTCTGTCTTGTGTTTAACAAAAATAGACTCATTCTAAATTGGAAATATAATTCCGAATCATTACAAAGCCTTTAGAAAAGAAGGCTTTATCTATTTCATTATCATCTGAAAAGAATTTTTTACACCACCAAGTTATTGGTATTGTATTTGAAATGTATTGAATTTGTATCAGAATAGGATATCAAATCTTTGTATAGAATATTCATCAAAACAAACATTTTAAACAAGAAAAATATATCATCACCAGGTACGATACTTGTTATTATTGGTATTCATGGCATTCACAACTTTTATATAAAACTATTGATGCATTGTATTGAATGCACACATGTTTTCTTATAATAATAAATTTTTATATTCTTCTTCAGGTGTTATTAAACTGGTTCCCTCTTAACAATAATACACTTAATAATATTGCAGTCTGTTGTATAATGTCATGATTATTTGCCATTATCTTTACTGTTTTGATTGAAAAAATAGTCATCAATATCTATCTTGATTGCTATTGATATATTTTCTTATCAACATCTGAAATGTATCTTATTAAACAGCATACGGATTGATGATGATTGATTTTCTAACTTTGATAGGTTATTATAAATTGAAACTTCGATTGAAATATCGATTTTTTAAAAAAATCATGGAAATGTCTTTCTTTATATCATGCTGATACCAAAATTCTCTTAACCGAATCAAAAAGGTCTTTTTGAATAAAGAATCAATCAATTTTTACAATTTTTTTTATTTATTGAAATAATATGGTAGAAAATATATTTTAAAATCCATCAAAAGTAAAAAATCCTGTTAAGGAAAATGAAATTTTAATAAAGAATTTTCACATGGTTGCTTTGAAAATTTTCTCTTATCATACGATATTACTGAAATTGGTTTCTATCGATTTACATCGTATCACATATAGCATAATAACTTCTATATTATTTTCATTGGTTTTCTGTTTCTCATATGCAAGATATAAAAATAATTTAAAAAAAAAACATTTTAAGACCTCTGTTTGCATTTAGTATAATGAACGAATTTCCTTCAGAAAGATAATTAACTTAAAAGTCTCTCTCTATATAAACTGACAATAGTTTAAAAAATTAGAAAAAGATTGTAATATTAAGAAATTGCATTCTGTAACTTCCAAAAGTTTAATGCCTACAACTTATTTCTGAATATATTAAAAAACTTAATCATGTAAATAATTTTTTATTATATAAACATTATAAAATTTTAATAGATTTTGCGAAAAACTTTATTTTCATACGGTAACGGTACGGTCTAATTTAAAATGTTTAAATTATCTTTAGATTTCATATTTTTTAATTTTTAAAAAAATTTAGGGTTTACAAATTTTAAACTTTTAATGTGTTATTTTTGTATGTTTTTAAGATTGACTTCTTTTAATTTTTATATTTAAAAAAAATATTTTAAAACTCATTACTTACAACTATTATTCTTTGTGTAATTGATATTGATTTTGTATCATACAATGGATAACTTAAAATACTGTATGATACACTGTGCATGCATTTTTTTCCAACACTATGCCTCTTCTTTTAAAATGTTTTTATATATATTTTAATAATATAAAATAATTTATAATATGTTTTATAATTTTTTGAATTTATAATTTATTGTATATTTTATAACGTAATGATATATGTTATAAATAAAGTATTAATATTTGATTTAAAAAAGATGTAGTAAATAGGGGAGTCTAGTAAATGTCTTTGATCAAAATGAAAAAAAAAGCTTTTCTGCGAATAATTCTATATCTAAGCCAAATTAGGCTAGCAATTTACAATTTATTACTCATTTAAACCTATTATCCTTATCCTATTATCCTTATTATTTAATCCTTATCCGATAATCCTCTATTCGAGACTGAAGAAACAACATAAAATTTTATAAAATGAATAATTTTCTTTAAAAACTTTATTTATATAGCATTAATAATGTAATAAAAAATTATTTCAAAAACATTCTTGTACTTATGTCATAAAAAAATAATTTTTTATTTTAATTTTTTTTCATATATTCATTAGTATATAGTTCATAATAATAAAAATAACAGAATTTTAATATTACAATAGTCTGAAATTCATTGCTCGATAACTCCAAATGTATCAGAAAATTTTTATTAATTACTTTATAATTAAATTGAAGAACAAAACAGAACGGAACGCCATCTCCTACCCCCGTATCTATCACCATTCTGATCACTGCACAACTTGGTAAGCATGTTATGGGAATTTTATTTTAAGTAATAAAATATTTGCAGTATTAAAAAAACTATTTACAGAATTTACAAGCCTATAAAAATTATTGATGAGCCGTTCACAAGGAATTCTGGCTTGGAAAATAATTTGACAAATTTTGTGCTGAAATATAAAATATGTTATGATGTACCTATATTCTGTGTTCACTTATTTTTATGACATAGTAGATGAAGATGCAGTATTATAAAAAAAGATTAAAATGAAATCTTCTATGCATATTTCAATGTATCATGTCAGAACATCATTTCTTGAACGGCCAAGCATCACATGCTCGTGCAATTTAAATTATGTTTTTTTTTTCATTTTAAGTGTTTCATCGATTGAGTCACTTTGGTATTGAAAACGACCCAAAAAACTTTGTCTCGCATTGATTGTTTGAAAAAATATCACATTTCCTATTTATTTCATTTCGTATAATCGCGTGCGCAAAATGACATTTCTCTAGATTTTAATTGCAGTATTCATTAACTTTTTTTAAAAAAAATGAGAGCTTTTGTAAATACAATGATAACGTGATATTAAAAGCTGATTTTTTGAGATGTTCGCGCAGATAATAAAATTTCTATTTTTCACTTACGGATTTTTGTTGATGCTCATTCCCAAAATAACATCATGTTCTGACATGATAAAAATTACTATCTACTGTTAATTATACAACAATCCAAAAAAACAACAACTTTGTCTCGCATTCATTGTTTAAAATCGCATTTCCTGTTTATTTCATTTCATTTCATATAATGACATTTTTCTAGGTTTTATTTGCTGTAGTCATTTATTTATTTATTTTAAAACGAAGCTTTCGTAAATACAATGACAACGTGTTTCAAAAGCTGATTTTTTGAAATGCTCCGGCAGGTAATAAAATTTTTATTTTTCGCCTACGTATTTTTGTTGAGGCCAGAAAACCTCATTCACAAAACAATATCATGTTCTGAAATGATTAAAAAATCAGATGGAAAATAATTTGGCTAGTGGAAACGAAGATAAACTCTGTCTGATGGAAGTGTATGATAGTAAACTGCGATGCTTATTCTTTCCCTCAGTCTTTGTGAGTATGAGATTTGATGTTGAGAACTAGAGAGGCAAGAATAGATTTCTATTTTACTTATAAATTTAATTACCCGGTGTATTTTTTGCCTGGAAAGGCGGCTATTGGCGACTCTTTTTCATGACTTGGCGATATTTTTTCCATACACCAAGAAATTGTAAGGATGCATTCCGTAACATAATGAAGTGCCATGCCAGTCCCTCCACAACTTAATCACTGTACAGAAAAATTACAGATTCAAAAGTCTTATTTTATGCACTATCCAAATATTCTGTCTTTTCCTTAATTAACCGGAAAATGATGCTATTATGACTTCCCACGAAGGTTCAAACTGTGAAAAACAACGATGTAAGTGAAGATAGCTCCTATGGTTCCTATTATAAATTGTCTTCCTATAGGAGTTATTTTCCAAATAGTAAAATAGACACCTTTATCCAAACAGGATTGAAGTCTTTGCAAAGCCAACGCTGATGACACATTCTGTGCACTTAAAAATCTAGCTTTACCTGCAACCGCCTCAGACGCTTCGTTTACTTTTGAAGCCGATATCGTAGTGATTAAGAACACCAAGATGAAATTCCAAAAGAAATACCAAATTTGGATGCGTTTCACGAGATTCACTTTATTTAGATAGATATGTAACAGGTAGTACATGCAGGTGGAACTATGTACCGAAGTGCAAAATATGAGGAAGGATACTGTATCGTCAATCATATCTACTTTGTATTTGATGAATGAATAGGCTTGCAGTAAACTACTGTATTTCATACTGTCCCCTGAAGTTAATTTGTTCCCAAAAGATAATATTTCTGATTTGATTTGGAAGCAAACAGTAGCATAGAATACTGAAAAGGTGTTGATCGGCATTGAGTGTATAATATCCAATAGTAAAGCACGGATTATACTTAGTACTTCTATGAATGAATTGTCTGTCCATGCGTTTCCTATGTTAAATACAAAAATATACCTATCTACACAGTTTACGGCAAGAAAAACGACCATAGATATATACTGTATAAAAGAAATGGGAATCAACCAATACAAGTAGTTTTTAATTTGATGATTCTTAATTCTGATGTCATTCAGCAATACGGTTATATTTTTCAATGCATCCATCTTTTCACAAAGCACCCACCTGTTGATTATCATTAGCATAAGTGAACATGCAGTTGCAATTCTAGTTATTGACGAAACATTTTCATCAGCTCTGGTTATTAAAAGAAATACTGCAGCAAATATGTTGAATGTGATAATAAATCCTTTACATACCCTGTTGAATCCAGTATTTTTTGAACAAACGCGCGTTGGGAATATCAAACTAAAGTTAAACATCAAAAATATGTTATTATAAATCGAATTCATCTTTTAATGAAGCAAGAAAAATTGTTAAACGGATCTTAAGTAGATGAAAGAATTGGTTGTTATTATAAATATTTTAAAATTTTGGCAGATTAACCTTTAATGAGAAGCACCATTTCCAAATACTTTTCCTTTAAACTCTAAAGAAAACAATAAACTAAAACCATATTTTATATAACTGGAGAAAAAAAGCAATCATCAACTGCACATTCAAAATGCGATTTTCGATTCCTTTTTCAATTTCATTCTTTTAATCCATAGGTGTTTTTTTTAATATCCATTAAAACTATGCTTGATTCCTTAGACTAAACAGATGCATTTAGGAGCTAAAAACCAACAACTGCACATTTCTTCTGAGTGACGGAGATTAATCTAGCCATATGGAAATAATAATACTTTGATCCACCTATTGATTGCTTTGAACGTTCAAGTTATAAACAAGACAAACAACGTACTTTTATTCTCTTGAATTCATTTTCGTGATAGCGTTGATAGCATCCTGTTTTTTAAATCTCTTGACTTTTTTTATTTGACTAAAATTCTGTAACCTAAATTTGTAATCAGATAAAAACTTATACTATCAATATCCAATAATTGAGACCGAGCAAAAGCAAGGGCGATAGTGATCAACTGACAATACTAAAACACATTCATATCTCTATTACTTATCGATTAATTGATTCAATATCAATTAGCGAGATGCATAGCTAAAACTGGCACACCATGGCACTTTTGTTGAATACGGCCGACGCTTAAGTCATCTTCAGCTCCTGCGTATGTTGTTGCGCCGATGGTCAATCAAATGGGCTAACTTATTCATGGTTGCAATTTCAGATAAATTCCAAATAAATCAGCCTGAGTCATTATAAAATAAGAACAAAATCTGACTTCAATCAAGCTATTATTAAAACTTTTACTTTGAAATGTTTTCAAAATTTGACTGAATAACA
>JAOUZG010044841.1:3216285-3251885 GCA_026289955.1 Argiope argentata
CATATATATATATATATATATATATATATATATATAAAGAGAGAGAGAGAGAGAGGGAGAGCTAATAGTAGGGATTGAAAAAGAGTACTAAAGCTGCTATCTCGAAAATATGTTCAGACTGAAGAACACTTGTGATCATTGCACAGACTGAAATTTCTCCTTCCTCTCCCCCTTACATCCAGTGTTCCTCCCAGCAAATGAAGAGAAGGGTTTAAATCCGAAGTTCAAAGTCGGTGTTCGCCGTTTTAATCCATCGGGATGGTCTTGATGAATAGCGCTCCCGTGGATGATAAATGGCGAGTAATTCACGCGCTCTCCGCCAACGGGGCATCGGTCATTTCATTCAGAAATTAGGGCAATTTATTTCTCTCTCTCACCCTTGAAGAGTTAACGATCGCACGGAAAGTTTCTATAATTGAGCTCGTAATGAATTGACTTCAAGTACATGCGGTCCTAAGTGGTCGCTGGGAAATTAAAAAATAAGAAAACCCCTGATATCAGAGGAGAGATTCCTTTGCTTCTATTTGGCTGGAATTTTTGTGATATTTGTCCTTTGAATTTGAAGATTTGGCGGGTGAAGTGGTACGTTAGAAGTTAGATGCGTTAACTTCTCAAATTTTGATGAATTTTATGTTTGTTACGTTATTGATAAATATAATTGAATCATTAATATTTTAAGTCAGGGGTTTCCAAAGTTGACTAGACTCCATCCCATCTACCAAAAACAAAAAAATTGTGATTAACCTATTGACTGCTTTAGAGAAAAGAAGGCATAAATACTGGTAATGCTCAATCGTGAGTTGCTGAACTATTTAAATTGTAATTCTACTTCCAAAAACAGAAGCTATTGTGAAAGTGTTACCAATACCAATAAGGACTGCAGTTCAAATAAGTAAAAAAGTTATATCTTTAGATTTATATTATTTAATATTTAAATAATCTACAAACAGTTTATTTCGATGGGATAGATGTATTTGTGTTATATTTTTTGTCATTACAGCTTTAGCAACAATTTCAATTTTAGCTCTTTTAATCGCAGTCAGTTTGATACGTCCAATTTATTTCAGTATTTGCTTTTAATGTTGATCATAGCCGAAAATCCGGCCTCACATAGGTACGAGGTAGTGAAGGAAAGGAGGACTTTCATAGATTCATCAAACAGGCAAGGATAGTTCCCAGGTAACAGGAGCCAGAATTTCGTTAATTGCTTGCGATTGAAAATATTTTTCAGTGATGTATCTTTTAAGAAATCAATGAGCTCTTCACTTGGTTTTGTCGACATATTAGTTGCTAATTGGTCCTGAAATGGGTTACAGGCTCTTGCCATCTCGCACACAATCTTAAGCACAGAGATATTATAAATAGAGGGGACAAACTATACGGTTGCCTTAAGTGAAAGCGTCCGCACGGTAGGAAAATAAAGAAAACTCGCTCGCTAGAAAACTCAATCGGATGGAGTGTAGGCAAGATCTATTTTTCTGACAGTTTAGAATTTTTAGTCTCTAGGTATGAAAACTTTCTGAACTGATATGCATATTTTGAAGTGATATTACAAAATGAATAATCTTACAATATAAATAGCTTAATAAATACCAAATCGTTACAGTCTAGGTGAAAACTTTAATTTATTTTTACATAATTTACCTGCATGTGTGCGTGTGTGTGTGTGTGTGCGTGCGTGTGTGTGCGTGTGTGACCTAACGCTATAAAATTTGGCAAATGTATACCTTAGAAATCAAAAATGCGCACCGGATAGATTTTTTAAATTTTTAATTAGAATTTAATTAATTAAGATTATTTGTGTAATCAATTGCATCTGAATAGATAAAAATTAAAAATTATTCTATTTTTATTCTGAAAAGTTTATTTTCAAAATAAAAGCTAGATTTACTTTCTTTTTTAAATCTGGTATGCAATATTGCACCTTTTTCTAAATTTCGTAATTTAATTTACACCCCCAAATAACCAAGTTTTCAATCAAATAGACGTATTTAATATTATCTTTGCAACATTGTATGATTAAGAAATAATAAAAAACGTAAAATAAATAATGATAAAAATATAAGTCCCGCTGACTGTCAGCGACTTAAACCAATTGATTATCTCTCGTTTTTCAGTAGCTTCAACTAGGGCCATGAGTACGACTTAGCTACATACACGTCAAAACCCTTTTTTCTTTCATTCATTCATCCACAGATTGTAATTTACATCTGGAACAGAGAACTGTGAACCGTACCCGCAGTGGTATTAATCTCGACATGGAAGACTTTCTGACCACGACAGATTCAACGAGCGCCTGCCACCACACACACGGAAATCTTCGGCCGGCGAGGTTCGAAATCAACTTAAGATATACAACCATGATATCTTGTTCTACAATAATTCAGTTAATTCAAATAAAAAAAGCATCTAAAAAATTGAGAGTTATGTGATTTAGAATTTTTTAAAGATATTCTAGAAAAATATTGCATGATTTGTTTTAATTAAATGCTGATTTTTGTACTAAAATAAGCATATAAGTTGGTAATATTGCTTTGGAATTAAAAATCTAAAATGATTTCAGAGCATATATAAATAGTTATAAAAATAAAATTCATTTATGAAATTTATATATAACTAATTAAACGCATATTATTGTCATGGGATATTTCTGCTAATTGCACAGTTCACGTTCTCTAAAATTTGGTTTTCTATTGTTTGAACAGCACCATCATAAATAGAAACCTGGGCCGGGAAGGCCTGGTTAGTAGAGCATTGGACTCGAAATCCTTAGGTTACGGGTTCGAAACTCACCGGCCAAAAGATTCCCCGAGTGTATAGCGACTGGCGTTCGTTAAATGTGTTCGTGGTCGCAAAGTCCTCCATATCGAGAGAAATATCACTTGGGGTACTGAATCAGAGGGGATCGTTCTCTTTTCCAGGTCTAAATTACGATCTGAGATGAATGAATGAATTTGCATGAATTCAGTCCGCCCCCTAAAAAGGGTAAAAGGACGCGTGAGTAGTTAAGTCTTGATCCTAGATGGTGCTACTTGTAAAACAAAGAGACGCATTTCTTAGGCTTAAAATCTACTGATCGTATCAGCGGAGGCTTGCCCACGGCAAGTATTATTAGTCACAACACATACACACAAATAAGAACAATAATCACATATTAAGGAGATTAATAAAACAATTATGTCAACCACTGAAAACAAACCTTACAAGCGTTTTGATACAAAGATTATGTTTAGCATTTATTTAATTTTTAAAACACATTTTTGATTGAACATCAACATTTTTTAAAAGATATAAAATGAACATGTTAATTGTATTAAAAAATTAGCCAAAAAAGCAGACCGAAAAAGTCATGTAAGAAAGAGTTAATGTAACTCTTTTCTCTTTAATGTCAAAGTTCATTTCTAAACAGTAATTTAGTAACAAAACATGCGTCCTATTTTTCCATTACAGTTTTCTTCAATCAAATTGCATTTTTCAAAGCTCCAAAATGAATTCAATAAAGGAGAATTTTCTTCAGAAAGCAATTCCATACATCAAAGAGAGAGAAAAAAAACTCTTATTACTTAAAAATTTCTTTTCGCAAGGTCTTAGAAAATTGCTAGTAGGAAAATTACTGACTTTAATGTCAGCCACATTTATCAAATTTTCCCACCTAATCTTTTCAAATCCTGTGAAGGCAGCTTGTTCTTATTTTCCATCTGTCAAATTAGACAGCGAAATAGCTTAGCGAAGTTAATGAAAAAGTTTTCGACTGTGTTTATATAGTTTTAGATTCTAATTTTAAAAGTTTTTTTTCTTACTGGAAACGTATTATCTGTAATTTCATATCGACTTTGCTGACAGAAAGACATGAAAAAAAAATTTTTTTATTCAAAGAAAAAACAAAATATAAATACTAAACTAATATTTGCTCATTTATACATTTTAAAAACTTAATTTATGAAAATTTCTTTGATCTGAAGTATTTAAACGTTTTATTATGGAAAAAAAATAACAGATTCTTCGTCAATATTATTTTAATTTATTTTTACCTATATTTTTTTTTCTTTTTGAATTTTGAATTCATATTTTTTATTATTTAATAATTATTATATGAAATGAAAATATGAACCCTCTTTGAAAACAAATTTAAGTAACAAAATATTATTAGTCATTAAAATTAATTTAATATTTTTGATCATTACCATTTTCTTTCTTTCTTTTCGCGTACTATTGATTAAATCCAATTCTTCATATTGATAGAGAGAAATAATGTTTAAAATTTTTAAATGCAGAGAAAAAGACACATCACACTATTAAAGCTTCATAGTTCTCAAACGAAAATGAAACTAAGACGCGCATGCTTTCTGGCACAGAGGTAGCGCGTGTTTCTCGTGTACTGGGAGTCCCGGGTTCGAGTCCCGGATCAGGTATGGTTGTTCTTCTGTGTTATATCTGTGAGGTGTGTGAATGTGACCCCCCCCTGTAAAAGAGAGCTGTGCAAGCGACTGTGATGAGTGTGTAGCTAAAGTCGTACTCTTGGCCGTAGTTGGTGCTACTTCTAAAACAAGAGACACTCCTTTCGACTTATATCTGCTGCTGTATCAGCGAGGGGCTTGTCCATGGCAAGTGCCATTAATAACAGCAACAACAAATTAAGAAACCATAACATAAAGCGTCGTCAATAAGGCATTCGCTCTTGCCTCAGTGTTTAAATTTTTTAAATGCTAATAAATTGATTCTTAGATCATCGAAGTATTTCTGAGACAGTAAATATATCAATCGAAAAATAACTACTGTTCGTCTAGTTTACTTTAATTTGGCTTTATTAGCGTCTCCTTTTAAATTCCTAGATCATCGAATGTATAACTATATCATATAGGTATACGTAAGGCAATAAAGACACCAATCAAAAAATGGCAAAGCTATGAATGAAAAAGCAAGAATAAAGTATATTTTTAATTTAAAGGTGTCTCAAAACCAATGAACAACACATGAAGTCCAAGAGTTCATATACTGCCATATGCAAGTAAACAATTGTCATGTTATGTTGTTGTTGTTGTTGTTGTTACTTACGGCACTTGCCTTTGGACAAGCCTCTCGCTGATACAGCAGCAAATTTAAACCGAAAGGAGCGTCTCTAAACCATTTTCATGTTATACAAGGCATAATGAATTCAGCTGATGTATCGTATTAGCCGATGAAGGAAAAGAATTTTAAAATGCTGTACATTATAGCCCGAATTGCCAACTGAAAATATTGTTGCATAAATTCGTCCAAAAATCAAGTACGATGCAGTGAGTATTCACTAAACTGACTCCAATAGGCTCAGTAATAGATAACCACAGTTTAGTCTATCCAATAACTAGAATTCATAAAAAATATAAATAAAAAAACCTGTAAGTAACCGAAGTTTAGAACAGTACTTGCAGTAACCAGTAGCTAACGATTCCCTAATCTATAACAGACAATTGAATTGCAAAACTCTCGGGACAGAAACTTCTCTCAAGCATTCATGTCATTCAGGCCTTCTACAATTCCCAACTGAATACTTGCGTGAACTGAAATCAATACTAACTGACTTATTATTGATAATCTTGACTCATTATTGACTCAATACTGACTGACTCATTATTAATGAACTCGCCTCATTATTGATTCAATACTCTCTGATATTATTGATGAGTTCTCCTCATTATTGACTCAATACTGACTGATATTATTGATGATGTCGACTCTATATTGATTCAATACTGACTGACTTATTATTGATGAGCTCGACTTCTTATTGACTCAATACTCACTGACTTATTATTGATGAGCTCGCTTCATTATTAACTCAATACTGACTGACTCATTATTGATGAGCTCGGCTCATTATTGATTCATTACTGACTGGATCATTATTGATGAGCTTCATTATGGATTCAATACTGATTGGCTTATTATTGATGAGCTCGATTCATTATTGACTTATTACTGACTGACTCATTATTGATGATCTCGCCTCATTATTGACTCGATACTGACTGACTTATTATTGATTATCTCGATTCATTTTTGACTCAATACTGACTGACTGAAACTTGATTTTTAGTTTTATAGTTTCTCTGATAGCGCAATAACTTCTGGAAATATCTAAGTTCTAGTCACTGATTCTTGTAACTAGTCTCGATCTTTGACCTAAAATTCCTTTATTCGTCAACCATCAGAACTCTCTGTAAAACAATCACCTTTATTAGATTTATTGTGCCAAGAAATAAAATTATAAATTTCTAATGATATATTTTCAATGGCGTCAATAAAACTTTGATTCTAATAAGACGCTAAATGGTAAGTTTTGTTTGTACTCCCTAGAAGTTCGTCTTTTCTTTTACCATCGACCAATCTTTTATTGAATACGACATGCACTATATAATCGTTTTTTAACTATTGACTTTTTGAAAATAACCTATTCTACGCTCTTCGATCTCAAATATTTTTGTATTTACTAAAACCTCTGCGTAAAATATAGAATTCTTAGTATTATAGTTGAAACATCTATGAGTCTGTCTTCGATTCATTTATTTCTTTTTGTACTTTTTATCTGTATAATGTTTGAAATGTTTGACTTGTTTTCTCCTATTTCAAAATTTTAGGTATTAAATGTAAATGTTTAATTGCACATTTGGTGTATCACTATGTGTTTTGGTATCTCTTGATTTAAGCTCAGAAATGTTATATTCATTTTTAATATTATATATGAGTATGTGTGTCTTTATGCATAGAGAGAGAAGAAGGAAAATAAGATGGTTCGTAGACAGGCCAATTCTTCCATCTCCAAATTGAGTCTTACTCTAAATAATATATAATAAATTCTGTAACAAATCTTTTAAAATCCGTCAACTAACATTTGTGAGCAATTTTTTTTTTATTTTAATCCTTTTTGAAAATATGAATTTTATGATATGAATTCTAAAAGTTTTGCATGTCGTTTTAGTTAATAATTTAATAAGTGTTCTGAAGTTATTCATTTCCTTTCTAAAACAATTGGCGGAAAAATGAACCTATGAATATTTTTTATAAAATAATTTTTTTCTTAAAATTCTTGGGCTATACTCTAAATTTTTATCCTGATATACATATTTTTATTTTAAATCATTTTGATTTTAATAATCATGTTTCAAAGAATTTTTTCATCTGTAAAATGTTTCGCTCTTTTATATCTTTGGTAAAATAGAGGCTCGTTGTTTCTTATCTTCTTAGTTTATGCCACTCATATTTTCTTCATAAATGGTTGGTATTTAATGAATCGTGTTTGTCAAATACCACTTGCAACATTAAATTTATTATGAGTCGTATTTTACCATTGTTTACATACATAAACTTTAATTTTGTTCTTGAACAACTTTATTTAATAAATTACATCCGACAAGAGAAATCATTTATTATCTGCTTAATATATAAATGTGTACCATGCTTAATCACCGTTGTTTAACTCGTTTTTCCCTTCCTTAATCATCCCGAATTTGTTTTGAAATGTTCCTCTAAAAATATTAAAAGTAGTAATAAAGTTTAAAATGAAATCTGCTATGCATATTTCAATGTATAATTTTAGAACCTAATTACTTGAACGGCCAAGCACCACGTGCTCGTGCGAGTTAAATCATCTTTTTATTCACTTTAATCTTTTCATCGAATGAGTCACTTTAGTATTGCAAACGATCCAAGAAAGCTTTATTTCTCATTTATTGTTTAAAAAAATATTACATTTCCTGTTTATTTCATTTCAGATAATCACGTACACAAAATGACATTTCTCTAGGTTTTATTTGCTGTAGTAATTAACTTATTTTTTTTAATCAGAGCTTTTTTAAATGGGATATCAACACGTTATTGATTTTCTGTGTTGCTCTTGCAGATAATAAAAAACCTATTTTTCACCTACGGATTAAAATTTTTACATTTCGCCGACGGATTTTTGTTGATGCCAAAAACCTCATTCGAAAAGCTACATCATGTTATCCATAGTCTTACAACTATGTTTCTGTAGCTCGGAAACTAGCTCCGAACGCATAAATTTGCACAAAATGACATTTTTCTAGGTTTTATTTGCTGTAGTCTTTAACTCTTTTTTTTAAACAGAGCTTTTGTAAATACGATGGCAACGTGTTATTAAAAGCTCATTTTTCGAAAAGTTCGTGCGGATGATATTTTTTTTTATTTTTCGCCTACGGATTCTTGTTTACGCCAAAAACCTCATCCCAAAAAACATCATGCTCAGACATGAAAATAATATAAATAATAGCACTTCCAAATTTTTTCAATTTCTTTTATTTCGAATCCAAATTTTCCATTTAAATTCACTTAAATCTCTCTTTTGGTAATGCATATTCCTTTCTTTTGTGCTAAGAAATTCACTCTTGCAAACATGTTAAATTTACAAACCATATGCCATAGAATATATCTGGTACAACATGACCATCCATAGAGTATACCAGCCATGAAATACTATGTGGTATATTCGTAAAATATACCATCCATGAAATACTATGTGGTATATCCGTAAAATATACCATCCATGAAATACTATGTGGTATATCCGTAGAATATACCATCCATGAAATTTTATGTGGTATATCCGTAAAATATACCATCCATGAAATACCATGTGGTATAGCCATAGAATATACCATCCATGAATATACTGAGGTTGTACCATTTGATAAAACCTGATTGAATCAGGCTCCTATGCCATAAAACGCCATATATCTCACTTATTTGACTCTCTATATTCTTCATATCCAATCGCCTTTGGTATAATCTGCAACTATCCATCCCGAATATTCTGCATTTGGCATCCCTCAGCCAGCATATAACAATTCCATTAATGCCAGCACCATCCGAAAGGGAGGCAGCAGTGTCTTGTTTTAAGAGGCAATGGATTAATCTGCGAGAGAACCTCAGTCCTGGAACAATAACACGTCCTAATTGCCGTCGCAGGGAGAAGGGGGGTGCACGCCACTGAAGGGGACGTCCATCTTCCCTTAATCGCTTCCCATTCCGGCAGTCGTGTTACCATGAAGATTAATTAGACGCTGCCCATTCAGCGGACCCTTCAGGCGACTTCCGCCAAATCGCATCGCCACCAGCAGCTGATGGACCGGCTGGTTTCATGCGGTTTGGGCATTCGATTTGAGAGAGGTGCCAGTGGCTTCGAAAGGGAAGCGGTTCACCTTGGGGGCGGGATTGACTGTTTTATCGTCTGCTCTCATGACATGCTGAAGAAGCTGTTGTGAGTTCCGGCGCAACAAACATGTCAACTAGATTATGTTGCTACTAATTTATTACATTAAATCTCTTTATATCTGTATGAGCTTCATATATGTGTATGATTTTTCGGTTCTTGTAGAAATAAAGGCTTATTTTGAGGAAAAAAATGCAATATAAAAATAGAAGAATTCTCAGATTAAATGTCTTTTCTTGGCATTTTGCATCCAGTTTCAGCTACTTGTTTTCTTATTTTGAAGAATGTGTATCTCTATTTTATCATCCCAACTAATCCAAACAGGATGTCAATATTTATTTAGAAGAATTATTCTCACTTATAAATCATTTCGAAATCTGCTTGGTCACATTAGATTTATATTGGCACAACTGGTTCACATTCTTTATGAATAATAATTCGGTTTGCCGGCTTTCTGGCAAAGAGGTAGCACGTCCTCTTGTTCTGCTAGTCCCGGGTTCGAGTCCTGGTTCGGGCATGGTTGTTCTGTGTTCTATCTGAGAGATGTGTGAATGTGCCCCCATATAAAAAAGGGCTGTGCAAGCGTGTGGGTGTGTGTTCTCATATGAGCTAGAAGTCAGACTTCTGCTCTCGGGTGCTCAGGGGTCCATACCCTCAGAAGCTACTGCACCCCTCTTTCCGTGGTAAAAAGCGGACACTACATCACCATCGATAACACTGTTGGAAATAATTCAATAATTAATGATATAATAATTATGGAATCATTCACACATCTTCGCTCTCCTGTCTCTTACAAATTTGACAGCTTTCATATGATGACCATGCTGCCAAAATATACCTGGTGTTCAAATTAATCATTATCTAATAGATAATTTCTAGACCATTATACCACATCCATTCGGTGGTGTGGATACAGAGGATGTGGCTGTAACGGAAACATAAGCTTTCGTGGCCCGAGCGGACACTCCGAAACTCATAGCGGTTAAAGCAAACACATTTTTTCATCATCTTAGAGCAGATAAAGGGTGAAGATAAATAAATACTTTTGAAAATCATAAATATAATTTAAAGCAGTATTTTAAGTGACGATCTCTTTCACGTGGAATAAAGTTTTTTTAACCGAATTTTCGACACCTAACCATCTATTCAGAGGAATTTGGCTGTTTGTTGGCTATAATTACAGAATTTAGAGCCAAATCGATAAAAATTTCTGTACAGTTTAAGTTCTAAAATGTAGTATCTTATCAAAATTTGAATGAAATTTGTCAAAGAGTTCAATGTTTGTCGTTCTGTACTTCTGCATGTATGTAAACGTAATGACTTAAATCAATGAAATTCTGTATAAATTTTTGTGATAACAGCTATATTTAATTATTTCTGGTTAAAATGTTAGTTTTTGACTATCTTAAAAAGGCATCGAACGATAAAATGAAAGACTTGATGTGATAGGTTCACGCCAAATATCTATATTTCGTATTTATTATTTGCCAATATAATTCTGGGTATTTGCACTAATACTAAAGTTTCACCATTTATACCAGACAAAAGGGGATACTAGCTTTGTTGCTGAGTAAGGGAAAAAGTTTCGGAGAGATCATTCCCACTTATTTATTATACCAGTCACCTTTGGCAACCAGTTAGTTAATTTATCAATAGTCACTAGAATTCCACTCATTTTAATCATGATTGTTCAATTGATCGTTGATATTATCTCTCTTCTTTAAAAGCTACTCTAGCATTATTTGGGCATCGATAGGACAACAATTATACTTTATTCTTTTCGACTTATTATTGCAGACCTTTCTCGGTTTTTACAAAACAGCAATATAAATTCTATTGATTCTCGACATTCTTTCGACAAAATACGAATCTTTCTGTTGGTGATGTTCCGGGCACTTTCCGGGGACAAAAAATGTTTAAAATGTTTTATTTATTTCTAAACGATAAATACATCTTTTTTATCGGAATTTAAAGTGTTCTTAATAATAATGGATACTTTCATTAAAGTACTGACCAAAATCCAGCAGCACAATAAAAAACTCATCTGGATCTTTAACTTTATACATTTCTTCAGTCGCTTGTTGTTGTTGTTACTTATGGCGCTTGCCATATACAAGCCCCCTGCTGATATAGCAGCAGATTTAAACCAAATGAGCGTCTCTTGTTTTTGAAGTAGTGCCAAACAGGTTCAAGATTGACTTAGCTACACACTCATTGCATGCGCTTGTACAACCCCCTTTTTACAGAGGGGCACGTTCATACATATCACAGATAGTACACAGAAGAATGACCATGCTCTGACCGGGAGTCGAATCCGGGACGCCCATATCATGAGGTAAACGCACTACCTCTGTGCTAAGACGCTGACAATGAATATTTCTGCCAAAGGAGAACCTCGGTTTTCCTTTTTCTAAGTAAAGTCGTCATCTATTGGCGCTTAAAATTTGGCAAGAGTTTCTTTCTTGTACAGTATGCCCACCGACTTCAGAGGTAGCGCGTCTTCCTCATGTTCTGGAAGTCCCGGTTCGGGCATGGTTGTTCTTCTGTGTGCTATCTTTTAGGTGTGTGACTGTGCCCCCTTATAAAAAGGAGATGTACAAGTGAGTGTGTAGCTAAGTCGCACTCTTGGCCCTGGTTGGCGCTACTTCAAAAGCAAGAGACGCTCCTTTCGGCTTAAATCTGCTGCTGTATCAGCAAAGGACTTGTCCATGGCAAGTGCCATCAGTAACAACAATAATATGCCTACTTGTATCTTACTATTATCATATTTCAGTTGAAAACATCTGTTTTTAATAAGAATCTTTAAATTTTTTTAACGTGATAGCATTTATAAGCTAAATATTATCTGTAAAATGTAACATGAAACATATATTTCTCTAATAAATGTTCTATGCCCCCCTATAAATATATAATCCAAACTTTATTTGCACCAAACTTTGTAACTCTAGATCAAACTGTTTGACCGGTGCAGTTCCAGCATGTATACATGAGTTTTCCTTTATTATTAATAGAAATTTCAACATTCCTCGAATGTCTTCTTCACCACTAACCATTTCCGATCTGGCGATTCATCACTGACTTCAAGATTACCTCATGCATTATTTAATGTATTTCTTACACCGTTATAATTATCCTCCCTAACTCTCGTCGATTTTTCTGCAGTGTGAGTTGATATTACGATCCTCCTGATCGTGGAGCTTTCAAGAGCTATTAATGCTGACAGATGTCAACAGTCTCCCGTGTAGATAGCAAGAGATTAATTCAGCGAAATCTCTGAGGCAACATAAGAGTAACTATACATCTCCAAAGATAAACAGAAGCAGGATCAAATGACGCTGGAAGAGCTAAAGTGAGAGTGGGCCGTTCAGAAATCGAGATCAATTGCATCGGAAAGCAAGTGTTTAGTTTGCTGAAGGGGGGAGGAGGAGGCTGGCTCGCTCTGAAAGTTATGATCTCAAGAACTGCACCTTAATAAAAAAAGAAAGGGGGTTAATCAGGATCAATTCGCCAACAACATTTCGTTCAAATGAATAGAGAGCTATTAGAAGAGAGCTGAAGCAGGTCTCACAATAAATCTAATACCAGGTGGCACAGAGGGAGTGGCAAAATTATTCCTGTCAATAAAGCAAGCCAGATTGGTGGGGCGGCAATCGTTTTAATTAGAAAATATACTAGTATAACTTTTTATGCAGATAAAAAAGGCAAGTACACTCTGCAATAGACTAAAATTTCCGAAAATAACCAAATGTTTTGGAAAATTTGAGCATTTTGGGATTGATTTTCTAGTATGATACAGTTAATTTGTTGTCTGTTTATTTCAATATTCAATTTCATCAGTATAGTTTACTAATGTAGTAATTATGTAGTAATTTATTTAGGAATCATTATCCTTTTAAACCTAACTGCAAAATTCTAATCTTTCCTGATGTTGTCCTTACTTATGGCACTTGCCTATGGACAAGCCCCCCGCTGATACAGCAGCAGATTTAAGTCGGAAGGAGCGTCTCTTGTTTCTGAATTAGCGCCAACTAAGGTCAAGAGTACTACTTATCTACACACTCATCACAGTCGCTTGTACAGCCCCTTTTTACAGGGGGGCACAGTCACACATTTCACAGATAGCACACAGAAGAAAAACCCTGCCCTAACGGGACTTGAACCCGGGACTCCCAGAACACGATTAAGACGCGCTACCTCTGTGCCAGAAAGCCGGCTAATGTTTCCTAAATCAATGTAGCAACGTGAAGTGTAGTCATATCCTGGAAAGGGTGGGTCATAGAAGGTATTAAGAATTAACAAATTTCTAATGGGAAAAGTGAGAGGACGCAGATGTGGAAAGGATACGACCTTGGATAATAATATAAGCTTAATAAAGAATATTTGTTTTTATATGTTTCCAAAAATTACCATCTTTCAACTTGCAAAAGAAGCATTCAGACTTTTGTAATCTAAAATACAGGGTGTCCAAAAAGTTCCCGTACTGATGATTTGTGAATTTATTTTACAAAAACAATATGTTTAAAAATAATTACTTTCGTGCCAATGATATAAAGCACTTTTAACATAACTAAGGAAAAAATACCGAACTTACATTTATAATAAATGTTCAAAATGTCCACCCCTTTCTTGGAGACAAAGCTCAACTCGTTTGCGCATGCTTTTCGAAACGCGTTTTAACATGCTAGGAGTGATTTCTTGTATCCTTTGGGTAATTGCGAGTTTCAAATCATCTATTGTTTGAGGATCACGCTCATAAATTTTGTCCTTTAAATATCCATACAGAAAAAAGTCCGGGATGGTCAGATCAGGGGATCGAGGTGGCCAAAGATTTTCTGAGATAATTCGATCGCCGAAAAAGGCTTCAAGCATGTCCATGGTTTCATTACTCGTATGGCAAAATTTTATATACTTGAAAAAAATATCATGGAAAATGATTTTTTTAAATTTGGAGTACGGGAACTTTTTAGACACCCGGTAGAATACAGATACTCTAAAACAGAGAGACAAAACAGTATTCAGAAATCTATATCGCTATATTTAAGGATGAAGGGGATAACAGTACTAGCTAATTAAACCAAGCGTAAGCTTATTTCTCAAAAAATACTTTTAGTTTTCATAGAAATATTTACAAAATATCAAAGATAACATTAAAAAATTAATTCAATTGAATTTTACTTAAACTTTAATTTTTAATTTTTTTCGCAAATTTTCCTTGTAGGGATTCTTCATATCTCTGAAAACGGATCAGATAAGAATCTCGATTAAGGAAGCTGATTGGAAAGTAATATTCCCAAATAATCACAGATTTAGTAAGAAAAAACAAAATTCTAAAATTTAGCTTCTTTTCTTTTGGAATGTTTTCATTAAGTGTTTGTATGAAAATACAGAAATAAATCCACTGTACTTTTTTGTATTGGCATTTTAATTATCTTATATAATCACATTACAAATAGCAACTTTTACCAGCTCATTTCTCTTTCTATAGAAATTTCGTTTTGCGATGGGTTTCATTCAATCACAAGCAGCATTCTGCATTTTCTGTTCTGTAATGCATCCTGATCCTTAAGATAGCTCCCAAAGAATTGTCAATAGTCGTGAACTTCATCTAACTCAGATGTGAACTTAAAGTGTTTAGGAAGTCTACCTATAATGTTACAAAGCAGTAATTCTATTACATTCTGTCGTACTATTTTCAACGTGTTATTTTTTTTCTTCGAATTGTTACTTTACAATGAAGAATTCGATTATCAAATTAATTCATAACTTCAATTATTAAAGATTTTAATTATAAAATTTCTGAACTTATTTATATCTAACCTATACTGGGAAAAAGAAAATGTTGAAACTTATTAATGGATTAATTGATTAAAATATTTTTTATCTTTTATTTGTAAATAAAGAGTTACATTAGTATATGCTTAATTTAACTAATATTTTAAATTTTCCAAATGACAAAAATTACCAATCAAATAAATGCATTCTAATTATCGTTAATAATCCGGTAATCGTACTTATTCAATCGGGCACTTCTTTAAATCCAGCATATACACCAGAGCATCCATAGAATATTATAAGTAAATAACCTTGTCAATAATCAATAAGCAATAATCCATTGCTTATATTTACTTATTATACTTAACTCGCCCGTAGCATATCATCCAAGAAGAAAATTTATCTTTAAACTTGTCTAGCCTCCACCCGATATGACAGGGCCTGTTACGTTACATCAGACAACCATAAAAATATATTTAGAAATTATCAAAAATAGCTACAAAACAATTTTTACAGCACACATTCAGAAATATTTATACTGTTGCAAAGGTAAAAATATGATATGTCCGTAGACAAAACACAGGCGATAATTTCGAGATTGGATTTAATTCTTTTCGGCATAATGAGATTTGAATCTTTCTTTCAAACCAGACGTAAACAAAGAAGTGCATTGCTTATGTATACCCCCGCTCTTGCTATTTGCACATGCGCAGTTTGAGGTTTTCGCACATGCGAGGGTAAGTTAAAATCGCAATTATATAACTGCTCTTTTTATTTTGATTCGATTTTAATGTACTAAAACCTTCCCCAATAAATGCACAACAAAATGATATAAATATTTCCAATATCCGTTAACTATTTCCTGATTTTTTTCTGGTTTAAACATGCAGACGCTTTCAGAAGACTTCGTTTTAAACTATGTATAGATTCTATCACACGTATTTCTTTCATTGTTAAAAGTCACGAAATAAAGATCCTCTCTACTTTTTCTTTTCATTTTGTATCATATAACAAATTTTACTTCCTTAAATCGCTTATTTAATTTTTTTTGTATGGCTTATATTATAGACCACTAAAATGTATAGTATATTATTAAATAAACTCTGATGTCTCTAAAATTCGTTAACTGTTTCTCTTGTTGTTGTTTTTTTAATTCCAACATAGAGACGCTCTCAGGAGACCTCATTTTATACTATGTATAAATAATATTTATAATATAATGTGTAGTTTCTGCAATAAGTATGAATTTTTTTATTAAGGCAGATTTTTAATAATATCCACTAATCCAACATTCCTTTGGATAATGTTTGTTTATAAAAAACGTGTAAAGGGAATATATTTGATGTATTCCGGATTATGGTAAATCTACTGTACATGCTTGAATAAGCTGTATTATTAGATATAACTTTTACTGCGCAACTTTTACTTTTACTGAAAACAGGTGGTTTCCTCTATCACTCTCGAACTAATGACGAAAACTTGCACCATAAACCACATTTCCGGCCATCAAAAGGCCTGTCTCCACCGCATTCTCCACCCACCCACTCTCCATTTCCTTCAGGCCATCCGATGGCTTCACGTTCTCTTTTTATTTCTTCCGATTCTTTTCAATTTGGTTAATCTCGTTTTCATTTCATTTCAGTTCTTCGAAATGGTGAATCGTGACGAAGTGCTGCGAAAGCTCCTCCAGTACTGGCCCGTCACCGTGTTCTCCCCCACCAACGACGCCGTCGAGAAAAGCAATGAATGGATTGTGGGCAGAGAGAACAAAGTGGTCTCCTATCACGTGCGTAAGTCTACCCCCTTTTCTTTTCATTTGCTCCATCCTGGTTACGGTTATAGCTAATGGCCATCTTTGCAACCCGAAGAGGAAATTGCTTTATTTACGACGTCCAGTTGGATTTGACGTGGTTGATTAACTGGTATTTATTTCCTGCTGTGTCCTTGCTTAAACATCATGGAGAATATAACTTAATAAATCGAAATGTATAAACAATGCTTATGTCATTATAAATATGACCTAAATTATTTTAATTTTATGTGTTATAAATTATAAATGAGAAGATAATGTTACATGCACAACCATGGTTCAACTCTACCAAAGTTCTATTAATTTCATTTCTAAAGAATTCTCAATAAGAGAACGAGACATATTCATTACCACAAAAAAGACAATAACAATCGTCTTAAAGATTGCATACTGAAAGTAAATAAAAGATAAAATTCTGTTTTCCTTAATTATTTTATAGTTGGTCATTTAAGATACCTCCATGTCGAGGAAATGATGTAGTACCTTAATAAGTCATTTAATTTTTTTTCCTTTTATCCATTCAGATCGATTTTTCACGAGCATTACACATTCCACCAATGGTGTGGTACTGTTACATGCGATCTCGTTTTATCTTTTTAATATTCAGACCGGTCATTTGCGAGCATACCGCATCCAGCCAATGGAGCAATAGCAGTTCACATCACTTTGTTTTCCCGTTTATAAATTTAGACCATTCAATCACAAGCTCTCTACATCCAACCAATAGACTGGTACACTACACACCATTCGATTTTCTCGTTTACATATTTAGAGCAGTCAGTCACGGGCACTGTACAAACAGTCAATGGAATATTAACACTTCAAAGCATTCCGTTTTCTCCTTTGCATTTAAACCAGTCATGAGTACTCTACATCCATCCTTTAGAATGGTAGCATAATACGCCAGTACGTTTTCTCATTTACATATTTAGACCAGCGAATCACGAGTACACTACAATTATCGATGGAATATTAGTACTTTACGCCTTTCTGTTTTCTCGTTTACATATTTAGACCAGTCAATTACGAGTACTCTACATCCAGCCAATAGAATGGTAACACTACACGCCATTCAATTTCTCACTTATACATTTAGACCAATCAATCACGAGCACTTTACATACAGGCCGGTCGAATAGTAACACTACACACCATTCCATTTTCCCGATTGCATATTTAGACCAATCAATCATGAGCACTCTACATCCAGCCAATAGAATGTTATATTACACGCCATTCCGTTTTCTTGTTTACATATTGAAATCAGCCATTCATGAGTACTCTCCAACCAGCCAATGGCATATTAGTACTTTATGCCATTCTGTTTTCCCGTGTATACATTTACAACAGTCAATCACAAGAACTCTAAATCCAGTCAATAGAAGGCTGACTCTACGCGTCATTCGATTTCTCTTTTCACATTTAGATCAGTTACACGCCATTCCGTTTTCCCGTTTAAACATTTAGATCAGCCATTCAAGAGTACTCTCCAATTAGTAAATAGCATATTATTACTTTATACCATTCTGTTTTCCCGTTTTGACATTTACAACAGTCAATCACAAGAACTTTACATCTAGCCAACAGAAGGGCAGCTCTACGCGTCATTCGATTTCTCATTTACACATTTAGATCAATCAGTCACGAGCACTCTACATCCAGCCAATAGAATGGCATATTACATGTCATTCCTTTTTGTTGTTTACACATTTAGACTAATCATTTATGAGCACTCTACTACCAGCCAATGGAATATTAGTACTTCACGCCATTCCGTTTTCCCGTTTGTATATTTACACCAGTCAATCACGAGCACTCTAAATCCAGTTAATAGAATGATACACACCATTCCGTTTTCCTCTTTACACACTTATATCAGCCATTAACGAGCACTCTACAATCAGCCAATAGAATATTAGTACTTCATTCTATTCCGTTTTCCCGTTTATGTATTTACACCAGTCAATCACAAGCATTCGAAATCCAGTCAATATAATGATACACACCATTCCGTATTCCTCTTTATATATTTAGACCAGCCATTCACGTGCATTCTACAACCAGCCAACGGAATATCAGTCAGTTTTCTTGTTTATACATTTAGATCAGTCACAAACTACAAGCCATTTATTTTTCCATTTAGATTAGTCATTCAGAAATATTCCACGTTGAGCCAAAGAAGCGGTAGCACTCCACGGCATTCCATTTTTGCATTCCTCCTTCTTGAGGTTTTTTATCACGAGCATTTCACGCTAATTCCATTCCAACTGCATCGTTGAGTGCATTGCTGTTTATTCACGAGAATTCCGGCACCGGATCTTCCGAATCACAGTTGTTGGCTTTGGAAGTCAATATTATTCCGATCGAATATTAACTGAAGTTGCCAAGTATGTTAAAGCTTAAAACCAAGTTTCGTCTGCTTTAGAGATTATCACTTTACGGATAAAATGATTCATTTTTTGTTTAACTAGAGATTTTAAATATTTGATTGTAACACCATTAAAATAAAACAAAATATTTATTTATTAACCAAGCAACAATCAAGTGTTTTTTAAAAGATATTAATTTTAATTCATGTGTGAATTTTGTGCAATTTTAAGCGATTAATAAAGTCAATCACTATTCCCATATTAATACAGAGATCAGGCTTTCTAATTGACTCAAAATATATCATTTAGAAAAATATTGAAAAAAATATTTGTTTTCACCGTTTTGAAAAAAAATATTCCACTTTAAGTAGATACAAAAAAAATTATTTTTTGAAAAATTTCCTTTTTTATATCCAGAGCTATTGGATGTACGTTATAATAAATTAAAATTTTTCATTCTCTTTGATAATATATTAAAATGTAAATGAGGTAAAAATTTTAACCTCGTTTATATATTTTTTTTTATTATTTAATTTCCTTCTAAGGCAGCATCAAGAATGAGGAAGGTTTAATTTAATTTTAATAAAACAGTAAAAAGATATAGATTGATACCAAAAATCTAATTTTAATCTTTAAAAAAATATTTAATTGAAGAGATAGCAACAAAGAATATTAAAAAATTATTTGCTGAAAAATAAATTTAATACCATCTTTTTTTATTCTAAATATTGTATTTATGCTTTCATATAGCTTAATATTATAATTAACTAATCAAAATGTCATATACCCTTTTACAGACTCAGAAAGCTTGTAAAAATATAAAAACCTTTAAATGCCAACTTTTCTATTTACTTTTGATTTCCTTTATTGGTAGTGCGTTCTGCTTTATATGCACTAAAACATAATGCGTCAAGTCATACCCGTCTCTCCGACCGCGACGAAGGCACATGGATTTAAAACATAAAACTGAATTACCGGACCTCTGCAACAGCAACATTGGCAGGAACTATGTTCTAAGGGTTATTACCGGCAACGGTACAACCATTCCCGTGGATAGTAGCGTCCCTTCTTTTGGTGGGAGGAGCCTACTCCAACCTATTAGTGTACCCTCCAAGGTGGCGAGATTCAACCACCAAGCTGGAATCATCGCATACTCATTTCGAGGTGCCCCCAGAGGGAAAACACTATCGTCAAACTAATTGTTTATATCTAGTATAAGGTTAGGGGAACACGTAACTATTACATATGATTAAATTTAAAAATCTATTGTTGTAGTTTTGAAATCCTTCAGTAATAAATCAATCAAGATGATTTGCGATGTCTTAATTCAAGTTCTGAACAATCATCAAGGATGCATCTGACGCCTCCAGAAGCTGTAAAATGTTCGCTCAGAAAAATATATGATTTTTTTAAATTTCAACGGTCGATTGAAATACCAATTAGATAAACATGTTTAGTTCTTTTTAAAAGCAAAATGCCAATAACACTGTAAAACAATTCACCTATTTTGCAGATTCTTAAAAACCATGGTCGACAGAAATTCAAATTAGAAGATCAATTATAGAACCTTTCAAATGCAGGCCACATAACTTTTAATTGTGGTAATACAACATTTGAAATGACATTTGCCTTCCAAACCTCTACATAGTAGTGGTGAGGCATTCCACCTACAACGACAGATATGTACGATTTATCTGATAGAACATACATGTCATCTTTGACAAAATCGGGCTCGTACTTGGAACTTCCATATCGAAAACTGAGACATCATCGCCAGACAACTGCAACCAGTCAGAGTTTTCAGATACTTTAAGTGTAATTTCGATCGCTGACGTCCTGACACAGGGTAGCGCTCTTCCCAGTGATCTGAACGTCCCGGGTTCGAATCCCGTTTCGGGCATAGTTGTTATTCTACGTTCTGTCTGTAAGGAGTAAGATTGTACCCCCACCCCTATAAAAAGGGACTGTGCAAGTGAATGTGTAGCTAAGTCGTCCTGTTGGTGCCGCTTCAAAATACAAGAGAGGCTCATTTCGGCTTAAAATCGCTGATGCATCAGCGATATTGTCCATAGTAAGCTCCAGTAGGAAACAACAACAACATAATTTCGATCAGCTGCGTTGTCTTAAGATACAAAGCCTCGAAATTTTGTCTTTCATTTAATAGATATTGTATCTTTATAAGATAATACATGTAATATTGTTTCTTCTCAATTCTTTTCCCAGTTAATCAAGTGGCAGAGAAAGCCTCTTTCCCATTCAAGTCTCCGACATCCTTAGCCGGCTCGCCTCCCCTCTATCTGCAGGTTAAAGAAGGCCCCTGGAAGGTAAGAACAGATATTTTGAATTTTTCTTTTGATGTTGTTAAAGATGATGTTTATGCTTTTATCATCATAAAAGTATTAAAAATTCTGGGCACCATTTCAACTATAAAGTTTAATCAGTAAATACTTAATGCTTTAGAGAGAACACAATGAAACAAACTACACCACCTACAAATACTTGAGAAACAACTTTACTTCTTCCAACCATATACTTATACCGACCCACCACACACACGCACCCCCCCCCAAATTAACGCGGAGTTTCCAACAAACGGCTGGATTTCCAGCTCCGAAACCAATTAATTGCATAACTAATGCGACAAGGGAGGGTAACGACATTAATACCGGTTTAAATCTCGTCTCTGGACAGTTTTAATCTGTTAAACCCGGTTCGGAGGAGAAGGCCCTCTGCAAAAGAGGGGGAGAAGTGGGAGCTCTGGACTCGACGAATCCAGAGTTATTAACTCTTTCCGGAATTACTATCTGAGGATTTAATTGAACGTGAAACGAAACCGATTCCCCTGAAATTAATAATACCACTGGAATCGTATTATTAAATTCGAGCAGCGATTACTAAATGTGACAGCTACACACTGGAACTGGGGAGAAAAATTGTCTAATCTTACCCGCTGGAGTTTGGTGTTGGTGAAACAAAACAGGACCTCCACTCCACTGATTTCGAAGGGGAGAATTAGCCTTGGTAATCGCTGGCTTTCTCTCCCTATTCCACTGTAGAACATACTGTATTAAAGTGTGTTCTTTGATCGAGAAATAAACTGATTTCGTCCATGCATGAATTTTTCCCCCACTTGTTTCGATTCAATGGGAATAAAGAAATTATCACAAATCAGAGTGGCTAAGTTTGTAGAACTTTCTCTGTCTTTCACTTATTTACGATAATTAAAGAACTCTTAACAAAATAATATTTATTGACTGATATACCTTAAGCTACTTGTTAAATGAATAGTTTAAAAATCCTGCAAAATATATCATTAAGATTAGAATTGCAAGAACATATCATTAAGATTATAATTGCAAGAACATATGATTAAGATTAAAATTGCAAGAACATATCATTGAGATTAGAATTGCAAGGACATATCATTAAGATTAGAATTGCAAGAACATATCATTAAGATTAGAATTGCAAGGACATATCATTAAGATTAGAATTGCAAGGACATATCATTAAGATTAGAATTGCAAGAACATATCATTGAGATTATAATTGCAAGAACATATCATTAAGATTAGAATTGCAAGAATATATCCTTAAGATTAGAATTGCAAGAACATATCATTAAGATTAGAACTGCAAGAATATATCATTAAGATTAGAATTGCAAGAACATATCATTCAGGTTTGAATTGCAAGAACATATCACTAAGATAAGATTAGAATTGCTAAAATATATCATTAAGATTAGAATTTCAAGAACATATCATTAAGATAAGATTAGAATTGCAAAAACATATAATTAAGATTAGAATTGCAAGAACATATCATTAAGATTATAATTGCAAGAACATATCATTCAGATTAGAATTGCAAGAACATATCATTAAGATAAGATCAGAATTGCTAGAATATATAATTAAGATTAGAATTTCAAGAACATATCATTAAGATAAGATTAAAATTGCAAAAACATACCATTAAGATTAGAATTGGAAGAACATATCATTAAGATTAGAATTGCAAGAACATATTCAGATAAGGATTGAAAAAACTTATCATTAAGAATATAATATCAAGAACATATCATTAAGATTAGAATTGCAAGATCATATCATTAAGATTAGAATTGCAAGAACATATCATTAAGATTAGATTAGCAAGAACATATCATTAAGATTAGAATTGCAAGAACATATCATTAAGATAAGATTAGAATTGCAAGAACATATGATTAAGATTAGAATTGCAAGAACATATCATTAAGATTAGATTAGCAAGAACATAACATTAAGATTAAAATTGCAAGGACATATCATTAAGATAAGATTAGAATTCCAAGAACATGTCATTAATATTAGAATTGCAAGAACATATCATTAAGATAAGATTAGAATTGCAAGAACATATCATTAAGATAAGATTAGAATTGCAAGAACATATCATTAAACTTAGAATTGCAAGAACATATCATTAAGATTAGAATTGCAAGAACATATCATTAAGATAAGATTAGAATTGCAAGAACATATTTAGATTAGAATTGCAAGAACATATCATTAAGATAAGATTAGAATTGCAAGAACATATTAAGATTAGAATTGCAAGAACATATCATTAAGATTAGAATTGTCTAATTAAGTAGGTGCTTCTTGAGTCGTAAGTATTTACAAACAGAAACTTTTAAATTTTAATTGATTCTTTTATTAACTGCTTTATTTTAATGTTTTCCTTCAACAATTTCAAAACTAAATTTTGGAAAAAAATACCCTTTCACTATTTTCAAATTCATTATTCTTGACCCACAGAAAAATAATCAGCGAAGTGTAAACTTATAATACATAATTAAATTCCTAATAGACATTTTCTCTAGGTCACCATATACATAGGCATAGGAACCAAATTTTTCAAAAACAAATGTGAATGGCTTTATACACTTAAATGAGCAAAACCCAACTACAAATAATATATATTCTTTTCATTCATCATGAGACACCAGCAACCTAATTTTCAATACCGGCAGAATTAAATAAGTTGGACTTTCTTTGTTGGACAATCACAAACCGTTGCCAATTATCCCTAGACACTTCCTAAAGACTAATTCACTGAGAAAGTTTACAGTATCTCTTTGAACTGAACTTGAGCAAGTTCTTATTTCAGTTGAAATTAAGGTTCTTAGGCGTATAGCTTACAGCAAAATTATAAATGTCAACAATTCTGTCATTATAACTATATTTGAAACAATGACAAGCAAACTTGAAAAGCTCTGAACCAGTAAGTACCAAACAAAATCAAAGAAAACTATCAGCAGTGCCTTTCTGCATGAGAGGAATTAACTATAACCTATGGAAGAGGTCCCTTCAAAAAAAATTTCATATATTCTGACATAAATCTATCTGCATAATACGAACCATGTGCTATAAGTGAATAATAACTACGCAAGAACATATTAGCATGTGATCTTTGGCAATTAATCGTTAAAGTATGATTAATACACAAATACTTAAAAACTAAATGTGTTTTTGAACCTTTTTTACAACCAATCGAAATTAAATTTTTATAAAGAGTTACAGTTAACATGAGATCATATATCAGATTTCGTTTTATTTCAATCATTGCGTTTTTAGCTATCGCATTTTATGTATGTGAAAGTGCAGACTGAATGATGGTACACTATTTGACAGATATAATTCAAAATTTGATACAGTTCTATGATTTAGATGCTATATCTTTGTACCAAATATGATATAAATCTATAATTTAGATGCTATATCTTTGTCCCAAATTTGATATAGATATATAATTTAGATGCTATATCTTTGTAACGAGTTCTATATAGATCTATAATTTGGATGCTAACTCTTTGAACCAAATTTGATGCAGATCTGTAATGTAATAAATTCAATACAGATCTATATTTTAGGTGCTAAACCTTTGTACCAAATTTGCTTCAGATGTATAATTTAGATGCTAAATCTTTGCACCAAATTCGATACATATCTACAATTTAGATGCTAAATCTTTGTACCAAATTTGGCACAGATCTACAATCTAGATCCTAAGTCTTTGTACAAAATTTGATTCAATTGATCAAATTTTGTCAATACAGATCTATAATTCAAAATTTCAAAAAAATCAGATCAAAATTTGATTCAATACATATCTATAATTACATGCTAAATCTTTGTACCAAATTTGATTCAGATATATAAATTAGATACTGTAATCTATTTAATACTGCATAATCTGTATCTTATCCTGTACTGTATCTAATACTGTATAAATTTCAGTTAAATTCAAATAATTAACATAGGTGTTGACATATGAAAATATAAAACCATGAGGCTATGCAAAACACAAACAAAAGGTAAAAAGTTATAAATGCATTTATAAAAACGAATGGCTTTTAAAAAGTCATGTAAAGTTGCTGCTGATGTTTGAAAATAATACAGGAGGGGTTAAAAACAGGGCATTCAGTCAAAATGTGTTTGATACTAAAGTCAACATGGCATACAGAACACACTGATGTTCTGTCACCAAAACCAAGATGCCTGTATGTGTATCTAGTGTGTACAATATGGAGACGAGGCGAGTCAATTTGACATCTATCTCGCGTTTAAAACCAATGAACTCCTTTCAAAACAATCATTATTAATCTGACAAACATCCAAACCAGCGATTTTCATTTGTTGTTATTTATTGGAAGCTGAAGTCATTCTTCGGCTGAAATATGGTTTCTCCCAATAACATTTATCTTGCTCAAAAAAATTATTTCCATAGACGCTGGGCATGCACACAATATCTTCATTTGTAAAGCAATTTTCAGTGCATGAAAACCCCCATGGTTTGGCATCAATGAATATTTATCCCATTATGATAAGCAAAACTTCTCCTTTCCTCAAGAAGACAGCATTTTAATCACAGCCATCCTTCGAAGTCATGCAACACAACTTATTAAAGATCATCATCGCCGCACCAAACAACAATAGTGTTCCCCCTTTTGAAGAGCAATCAAAGTTCACCTCCATATATTAGAGAAAATATTAAATCCGCCTGCCCCTCCCATACACCCCCCTTTCTCGTCCGTCCCATGCATATTTCATGAGATTAATGACAAAACTCTGAAAAGAGGGTCGTCGTGTTCAACTCGCCTCGTTACATTAAATTCCTGGACTGCCGTGAATATTATCGCTGCGTTTTGTGGCGGAATTATGCAAATTGAAACTATCCAAACTTATCAAGGTAGCCAGCGCGTTCTTTCAAGGTTTGTTAACTATATCGGGGGGAGCTTCATTAGCTTGCAGGCTGACGAAATTGCGATACACGAGGGACAGGAAGGGGGAGGGGGTATTTAGATTTGCTCGAGTGTGTCTGAAATTAGGTGGTGTAACGAAATCAGGTGATGTAACCAAATCTGTGTAATTTTAATAAGGTGATAAAATTTGCTTGCTTACAGAAGCAAGTAGGCAAGTTTAAGTATACTTTAGCTCCACTTTGAGCAAGGTTGGTTGCCTTTGATTGCTCGTTCTCGGTGTCATGGTTGTGGCAATTTGAGAGTTTGAAAATGCAATATTTCGTATGGGAATGCTTTTTACACTGTTTATTCGCTTTTATTTAACTTGGATTGCATCCTTTTTTTAGTATGGGATTTGGTAATTTGTCTTTAACATGGGAGAAAAGGATGTTGTTTTGGTTATGAGATTTTAACTACTTTGAAACTTGTTATTGATGGGATATGGAGCAACAAAGGCTCTAATCCCCAGGAGGCTTTCATGTCAACGAAATTTACACTTGAAAATTATTTTTAAATGTTTTTACTAGTAATGCATTATTATTATGTATGACTCTTTGAAATCATATTTCTTGAAAGGTTGGCCTGCATTTACCGGTATTGCCTAATTGTTACGTATGCTTCTTTGACAGCATGTGCATTTTTAAAAGGCTCACGAAGAACTATAACATCATCGCAGTTATTTTATCTTAAATTCAGCCAAGCTCCAAAACTTTGTTTGCCAGCTAAAAAAATTAGAAATGAAAGTTTAAAAAAAATTATAATTATATATATTTATATATATACACCTATATATAGAGAGAGGGATATACATCGATTGGGAAGTCTTGTGAGTGTGTCACACCGGTTTAAATTGATTAATGACTTAAATTAATTATGATAAATAATGACTTAAAAAATAATAACGTTCTCACATGATAACTTGAAATTTGCGATTGTAGATTTCATTTTCTTTTTTATCATGTGAGATCATGTTGTTGTTTTGGTTAGGAGGTTTTAATGTCTCTGAAAATATATTTTTACCTGTTTATACCAGTGTTGTACTATTTTTCTTATTAATTTTTTCATGAGCTGGAATTTGGAAATTCTATGTAATTATGTTCAGTGAGTTACACAAATGTATTGAAAAATTTAACACCAAATTATCAACTATTCACTTAATTTTATCTGTCTTTGATTTAAAGTGGTGCCATCTGGTGGTGATATTCAGAAAAATTCTTATGCGATTCCATGAAGATAATTTTAATGAATTATGAAATGTATTGAAAATTAAAAATACACAAAATATGTTATATACTTAAGTATCATAAAAATATCAATATTATATTAAATCGTAGTTAATTATTGTAAGAAAATTTATGAATAATAATAAATAATCGCTTTTGGCGACTTGCTTTCACCTGGAATATTAGTTTCCGTAGCTTTACAAGTATTTACATGAAAAGGTTTTATTTAAAATTTCATTTTTTTTTTCATGCGACAGAAAAAGACAAATTTAAGGAAAGTTTTCTAGAAGTGATTTTGCTTGTTAACAAAAAAGTGTTTATAAGAAAATAAATGTGGAAAAAGATTCCACTTTAAAAAAAATACAACAAACCAAAATTAAACAATCGGAATTTACAAACACTTCAGTTTACGACAATGTCGTAAAAATTCAGTAAGAAATTTTTTACCTTCAGATTTCTAACAAAATACTATTTCAAGGTTATACGCTACAATGTATTTGGTTTGAATTTCATCATAGCTTGTGTTGTGACTAATGGCACTTGCCGCGGACAAGCCTCCACTGATCCGATCAACAGATTTTAAGCCTAAGAAATGCGTCTCTTTCTTTTACAAGTGACGCCATCTAGAGCCAAGAGTACGACTTAACTACAGACAAGTCACAACCCTTTTTAGGGGACAGACTTCATACATGCAAATTCATGTCAGAACGTAATTTAGACCTGGAACAGAGAACGATCCCCTCTGACCCAATACCCCCAGTGGTATTAATCTCGACACGGGGGACTTTGAGACCACGAACAGATTTAACGAGCACCAATCGCCACACACTTGGGGAATCTTTTGGCCGGTGAGCTTCGAACCCTTAACCTAAGGGGTACGAGTCCAACGCTCTACCAACCAGGCCATCCCGGCCTATTTATCATAGCATTAAAAACATTAAAATGAAAGTAACGTGTATCTATAATAAAGTAACTATTCTGAATTTATTGTGTGAAATTATTGCACCCCTAATGTCGAATAAAGAAGTTTTAAAAAAATCAATTAAATAAGGGATATTTGTCAAAAAAAATCTTGTCAGAAAAATGTACTCTATACCATAATAAAAACCTAGGCATTGTCTCAAAATTAGCAGGGATGCTTGCAATTAAAATTATGAGCTTTCTGTGACCTAAAAAATAATTTCTCCTGAAACTGAAAAATATATGTGTTCCTGGTGCATTGAAAAATTTACTCTTGAAAACACTTGGGAAAATCTGTATGTTAATACCGAAAAAATTTTTGACGAACCCTTTTTCAAATAACAGAAAGGTTATTTAAATAACAAGTATATCCACGAAATATACACATAACTCTATGAAATTTTTACCTGTGCTTTTTTAGCAGTATAGATTGAATTTTTCTAACTGAATTTTTTGGCCAACATCCTTTATGTTTTTTTCCAAGCTTTCTTTTTTATGATTATTATATTCTTTTAACTAATTTATAGCTAGATGCACTGCAATCTCTCAATAAATTTAACATAATCACCTTACTATAGGTACACTTTATTTCCCTGGCTATACGAGGATCTGTTTTGAATTTAAAAGGCTTAAAATTATTTTACCTACAATCCTTTATATTTACGAATATTCACAGACTATTTATACTCCAAAAAAATCCTTTTTTAATTGATATTTTGTTTCTTTATATCATTTTAAGCTATCCCTGCTAAATTAGACTTCATTTCAAATCAAGGATTCGCTATATCAAAAGAAATCTTTTAAACTGAGTTGCTAAACAGGATTAATCTAACAATACACCGCGAATACCCATACACTCCAGAAAACCGTGATTAACTCAAGCGTTCAAGATATTTTTAACTTCTTGTCGGGAAGTTTCATCCTTTCCCCCACCCCCCACACACAACCTCTTTTTTCTCGCCCTCTTTTGTCCGTCTGGTGCGGCGTTCAGCAAAATTAAATCCTTATTCACCGCAAAAATCCCGCGACACTTCAAAAGAACTCTCAATCTCATTGAAGATTTAAACTTTTGGGTGCGCGCAGAGACAACAGCTGTTTCAATTAAGAAGGAGACACACTCGCTTTCTTTACCCCCGGCTCCATTCATTCCTAAATAGATTGATAGTGAAAATTTTCGCGTAATAAACTGTCAACAGCGGCTGTCGTGTGCGTGTTTTTATCCCTAATATTTCACCGGGTCCTCTTGTCCTCGGTGTAGGGAAGCGGGTTGTTAGTATTAATTGAATGAGCCTACACGTAGCGGTGGGCTGCTTTGACATTAACTTCTGCAGAAAGGCCAGATGCTTGAGTAACAAAGCATTTATTATCTAATATCCGGTTTGCCATCTCACCAGAGTTAAATGGAGAAGGTTTTTTTCTTTTTAGAAATGTCATACGGCTTCCACAGACCTTTTAGGGCCACGAGAGGTTTCGGTTTCTGCTTGTTAATTAACCTTGTTTCCGTGTTTTCTTATAATTGGGACTTATTTAATCTTGACATATGTTTCCAAAACTGTTTACCTAATATTTTATTTGTTACTCTGTTATTAACAGTTTATGCTGAGTGTGTTGTGAAAGATAAGAATATAAACGTTGGTAGGATTTTATTACTGAAATGAGATATTGTTGTTGTTGTTGTTACTAATGGCACTTGCTATGGACAAACCCGCCGCTGATACAGCTGCAGATTTAAGCCGAAATAAGCCTTTCTTGTTTTTGAAGCAGCGCCAACTAGGACAAAGAGTACGACTTAGCTACACACTCACCACATTCGCTTGAACAACCCCTTTTTACAGGGGGGCATAGTCACACATCTCACAGATAGCACACAGAAGAACAACCATGCACGAACCGGTACTCCCAAACACGAGGAAGACGCGCTACCTCTGTGCCTTGAAAGCCGGCAAATAAGAGGTAGTGGACTGATTGTAATATCTTTACTTTGGAGTAAGATAATTGAAGCTTACTGACTGTATTCAACTAAAACTTCTCGTTGGACATCCACATGCCAAAGTTAGATTAAGTTACGGGGAAACAGTAACAGCTTGAGCTAAGATGAACAGCAGAATCAGGAAAGATTTAAATGTCATCATATTTGTCCATTCTAGTTTGTTCTAATAGTTTTTCTTATTTACAAAGAAAGGGCACGTAGGCTTAAAGTCGGGATGATATTTAGTACAATGATAGTATTTAATAAGTAGAATGTTCATTTATGAAGATATTAAAACTCAATGGTCAGTCAATTTCGAGAAAATGACTCAAAATTGACTGACTTTGATTAAGCTTTGATACTGATAACGTGACTCCCGTTAGGTTAATCCCAATGGCTTGGTTGTCTAGGTTATCGTCTCGTATGCGGAAGTTACGAATTCAAACCTGGCTGAGAAGTTTTTTTCTTTTTTTTTTTCAATAATTTTTATGGAATTAAAATTTACAAATACTTTTAATTAACGTTTTTAAATTTTTATACAAAAATAAATGTTTATTATCGAAATATATAATGATATTTGCGTCAATTTTTTTTTATTTTAATCTGTCAGGGAAAAAAAGACTTCCAAAATACATACTCGTTTTCCTGGCACTTGTGTATGAGCTGCACTCCCGAAATTAATCGCCAAAAAGATCACTAAAGATAGCATTCTAATTAGCTTTTCCTCATTATTTACCACTTGTCTGTGTTAAAATTAAATACACATGTACATATGGTCCAGGATGGCTTGGTTGATAGAACGTTGGACTCGCATCCTTTGGGCTGCGAGTTCGAACCAGCCAGCCGAAGACTTTAAGTGTCTGTATGTGTGGTGGCTGACGCAAGTTAAATCTGTCGTAATCACAAAGTCCTCCGTAACGGCACCAATACAACTGAGGGTACTAGGCAAGAGGTGATGCTGCTCTGTTCCATATCTAAATTACGATCAGTTGATGAATGAATGAAGTCCACCCCGAAAAAAGGATTTGAGACTTGTGTGAACTACAAGTCTGTTTTCTGCCCTCAGAAGCTACTGCACCCCTCCATCCGTTGTAAAGCGGAACGTGGGAACAACAACACATGTGCATTTATTACAGAATATGTGAGTAAGTCTCGTGGAGATCACTTCTTGAAGTATTTGACGCAGTGTATCCTACTTTTAGCTCTTGCGCATTTAAATTTAAATCAACCAACCTTGAAGTATCATGTTCACAAACAAATATAGTTCCAAAAATGTGTTTTGCAAACAAGGTTGTTAAAACATGGAGAGTCAACTTTTTCAGTATAACTTTAAAAAACTTTTCTGTGTAACTTAGTAAACAAAAAGGAAGATTAAAAATTCTTATCCTTTCCGAAATTCTTTAATCTTAGATTTCAAATTTAAAGCTCTGATAACCATTAGTTCCTTCTTTTTGGAGAAAAAAACATCTTGGACTATGTTACATCAAATATGAATACTTTAATGTCTTTTATATAATAAAACTTTTAATGGCTTTTGAAGCTTGCAATGGTATTATTGAAACATTGTTTGAACACATTGTTTATATATATATATATATATATATATATATATAACTAAAGTAATCAACAAAAAAAACATTTTTAGATCAGAATGAAATCCAACAAAAAATTCAAAATGCTTCAAAAATTATTGAAAACCTTTTAATATGTGCCCATTTAAAATACAAATTTGTGTTGAATTCTACTGTAAATAAATTCTTGTTATAAATTTAAAAAAATAATTATCAGTTTTATCAATAATATTAAAATTAAGAAAAATACGATTCTTTATAATAAATCTTTGAAATCAAGTTATTCCTTATCATTAAAACTACAAATTAAATTTGTTTTCTATTTCAAATATAATGTTTTTTACAAATAAATATTTAACCATAGCTTACTTCATTTTTGAAAACGATTTATGCAGAAATATTTTTATAAATTATTTTATTAAGAAAGAGAATTCTAACTAAAATTATTAAAGTAAAGCAGGTAAACAATTATCTTTTGAAAAACAAGAAAATCACGGCTAGAAAACTTTTAACTTTTTTCGCATAAAATAAAATAGAATGAAAAGAATAAAAAACATAAATATTTAAAATTTAAAATTGTTGAACTGAGATTTCAATTTAAACCATTATCTACAATAATAACATTACTTTTGATTATTTTCTGAAATCACTTTTCAGTATTTCCCAGCAGACGATAATAGAAGTAAAAATAATCAAATATCTTGAATAAATATTTCTATTCAATTAAATAGTAATACGGAAGCAAATTTATTTCGAAGAATTGAAGAATTCAAAGAGACTTACTAAATGAGCTGAAATACAATCAAATTAGCTTTTTATCAAGTGATTTGTTATAAAGGATTGAATTTTTCTTTCCAAATATTTAAAAGTTTATCTTAATAATTTATAGTATTTATCTTATTTTGGAGAGATTTTTTGGAAAGAAAATATATAAAGTTAAAATTATGGTAATAAATTTTTAACTATCAAATATTTTGTTGAAAATGAAAATTTTCACGAAAATGATTTTAAAAAAACTGCAATCAAAAAATTATGCCTTTTAAAATCTGGAAACTAATGTCTTTACTAAGAAGTAAAATGCTATCCTATTCAATAACAAATTTTAATCTATAAGAATTAAATGCCAAATATCTGTTTCTCGCTGTATATATTATTACTATTTATGCATTTCTTACTTTACTTTAATTAGCAAATTATTATTATTATTATTATTCCAAAAAATTATTTTTACTGCCGTTTTCGTTAATTATATCCCTTCAATTTGATTTGAAGTATATTGAAGATTTTGTAAAATAACCCTTTCATTGAGGCACTGTTACATAAAAATACATATAAGGAAAGTTTGCGTTGTTTACAATAGCTTGAAGTGGCCACATTAGAAATACTGTTGCTGTTATTTGCAACTTAGATAATTTCTGAAAATTAAGGTTTTCAGAAATAATTGTGTATTGTTTCTGTATGTTACTTATGGCTCTTCTCTGTTACAAGTGTCATTGACAAAATCAGCGATTTTTAGCAGAGAGATTGTCTCTTGTTTTAGTAGCGCCATCTAGAGTTCAGGGTACGAATTAATTACTCATGCGTCACAATCCTTTTTACAGGGTGGACTTCATTCATGCATTTCATTCACAGGTCATAATTTAGACCTGAATCATAAAACGATCACCTTTGAATCAGTACCCCCCCCCAGTGGTATCGTCCCGATTTGAGGGACTTTGTGACCACAGCGGATTTATACATACACCAGCCGCCACACATACGGGAGGTCTTCGGTTAGCAGAGTTCGCACTCGTAATTCAATGAATGTGAATCCAACAAACTACCAACCACGCTATCCTGGCCCTTATAAATGTATGTTTATTATTAATATTAGTTTAAGAGTATCAGTTTAGTTAATAAACTCTTATAAAATTTTAAATTAAAGCCATTAAGAAAGTATCTACCTGTCTAGGTGTTGAAATTTAAAATAAAACAATCACAAAACAATGATTAAAAAAGGAGAAAATATGTTTAACAAACTCAATATCTATAGTTCAGATGTGTATGAAATTAGAACCGAATCCATCGTGGTGTTGACGGTTTATCGGTCAATACTTAATAAACATGCAGGTGGACAAAGCTCATTTTTACTCACATAAACGCAAGAATAATTTTAAACCTTTTAAATTGTACGTGTTAAGTACGAGGACTCGGTTGTAAATACGAAAATAGCGTACAGATAGCTGCAAATTCAGGTTTAAGACTAGCAACGTTTCGGTGAACCAGCCGCAGTTAATGACGATCAAATTCAGCTGCAGATCTCAGGTAACCAATTTATTACCATTCTTAAAATAACAAAGAGACTCGAGAGTTAAAATTTGACCATTTATAAGCTTTTGATGTCCCTATCTTTGATATTTACCGGGAAGTTTGAGTAATTCACAAATTAAGGGAATACTTTAAATTAGAGCATTCGAGTGATTTATTTAATAACAAACAAATAAGATTCTTTTAATTGATAGTAAATAACATTGATAAAGAAATGGACAAAAATTTTACACTGAAAGCATTTGGAGTGAAAAATATTATGGATATTTTCGAATGAGCTGTCGCTGGAAAAATGTTTATGTTTTTCAAAAAGTTGAGAAAGTTTTATCAGTGATATTGGTAATGCCTTGTTTATTACGAGCTGCTATCGTTCAGTCAAACATTACACCTGCTGATTGATCGGAAATGCTCAGAGTTGGCTAATCAATCATAAAGGGAGGCCTTTCACAGAAATCATGAAACCAAATTCAGTGGCATCGAAAGACTAAAAGAAAAAGATTAAGTGCGACCTTTACCGCGTACCAATTTTGAGATGACAAAAAATTGCCAATTTTGTATTCAAAGCGCGTTCTTGTCACAAAAAATGGCATGTCCAATAATTTACAAGGGCCTTTAAAATCTCTCATTGCAGTAAATTGTGAGTGGAAGATGTGATACTGTAATTATTAAGCATCGTTGCGTTCTGCGTGGAGGGGAAATATCTATTTTCGATTCGATTTTTCATTAGGTTTTTCGGAACTTTTTCCTTAGTCGGATGCAAGGAAAAAATCGCCAAAGAAATTTGGTGGAATTCTACATTATTAGGGGATCTTTTGCTTGCGCCCGGCTAACAGAAAAGTACTGATTTTCCTTAATTTTCTGAATTTTTCGAAACTCTCATTTATTAAGAAACAACTTAGATCCACTATGAACAAACATGATTCTCTAGCTTAGACATTTGTCAATCGAAAGTAGTATAGCTAAAACTATTTATTTTCATGATACAATTTATAAAATTATGGAACAAAAATTAGGTTTCAATTTTTTTTCAATCTGAAAATACAATTAATTCGGTAAAAGATTGGGAAGTTTTTTTTTGTGTGTGTGTGTGTGTGTGTGTGTGTGTGTGTGTGTGTGTGTGTGT
>JAOUZG010044841.1:3261962-3274915 GCA_026289955.1 Argiope argentata
TATATATATATACCCTTGTCCTTAACCGGTCCTTAACGATCCTTTTAAAGTATTGATTTTCTTTATAAACGCAAGCCACCCACATTTTATTGTTATACCTATTTTTAAGCAAGAACTTCTTTGTATACAGCATTTTCGGGGGGAGGGGGGTTCTGGTGCAAAATTTATTAAGCTGCCCGATGAACTGACTCTGGAGAAAGCTACATAAAATTGGCCGTTTGAAAAACAGTCTCCTCTTAAATCGATCCCAGCTACTTTTAATGTCTGTCCTTGTGACTTATTAACGGTTATTGCAAAGCAAACTTTTACAGGAAACTGTGCTCATCTAAATTCAAAAGGATAGTCCGACGGAATTAGTGGACTGCGGGGTATTAAAACCAACACTCCTCGAGCACATCCAGTAATTTTCGTAGCTTCAATTACATACTTATTAAGTCTAGTCATTCGTAGTCTGGTGTTATTGCATAATTTAGGTGGAGAAAGGTTTCGTAGAAGCATTACTGGTGTCCCAACTTTCAGGTGAAGTATGTGAGGTGGAAAATCTGGAATGAATTCATAAGACGCGTAATTTTTGCAGGATTGCTTTCAAAATTGATCAGGTTGTGCCAAAGCAATGCCAAATTATACAAAAAAAAGTCTCATTTTTATTTATTAATGGATTAGAATTGTAATGTTGAAGAGGAAAACCAAATAAACAAAATAATTTTTAAATGTGCAATTTTCTATCAGATTTTTACAATCTTTCATACGATTATGAAAAATGTATCGAATTTCATGTAAAAAAATTTGAATAAGTTATCTTGAAAATTTTTGGCGTAATTAAATATTAAAGCGAAATTTCGTCTCTTCGTTAAAAAATTCGCCAAAAATTCAGTTTTAAAAATTCGATTTTTTTTAATTGTATTGCAGCATACTACATTGTATTACCTTTCAGGAAACATATTTTCTGTATTTTTCCAGCTAAGTGTCTATTTTACAGGGCCGCTCAAGAAATAGACCCATCAAAATTGACCTTATTTTCAAAAATCGATATTTAATTTTTGCGTCGATGTTTCGTAAAAAAATTATACCGCCGTGTTCTACGATAGAAAGTCCATCCGATTTCACTGCGATATTGAGTATAAGTTGAACGGACGCGTAACGATGGCAATTTAAAAAACGCGGTTTTACGGGACAAAACGGGACGCGTAAGCGATCGTTTCTCCGGAAGATCATGTTTCACTCGGAAAGTAGCATTACAGGTTTAAATTTAACAGAAATTAAGGGGTTTTAATTAATTTCTCCCGAACTAATAGATATTTCAAAAAATAAACTATCCTATCTTTTAAGTTGGATCAAGCTGCAAGTGGTGTGTAAATTATTTTAAAATCGGTTGAGTAGCTTAGGAATCCATCGCGGACAAACAACGTGACACATAATTTATATATATTAAGATATATATATAAAATTGACCTTTACGTTGTAGGTTTCATCGTTATGTGATAAATATTTTGTGTTTCAGGTGATTCGTGGACATGTCATACCCAGAACCATTCTATTCACTCGGCTGGTTAGTTTCGACAGTTACCCCAGCGAAGCTTACGGCGACGACATAAAAGTCGAGCTAACCATCATAAATGAATCGAATGCTATGGGCAATTCTTACAGTCGTAAGTATTTCTGGTTCCTAACATTTCAATGTCCATTCAAATTCATGTAAATGAAATAAGGTAACAATGATACATTTTTTAACGTTTACAGTATTCTTTAGAGAACTCCTGATTTACATTTGATACAGGATCGTTCTTATAAATTACATTACCTTTACATTCAAATATTGCCGCAAAAAGAAATAATGTTATGATTCCCCATGGCTCCATTGACAGAGCATTGGACTGTTGGTCCCTGGTTCGATTCTCATTTTATCCAAAGACTGAATTTTTAATTTAAAATTGTTCTTATTATTCCTCTGAAATCAAGATGATTCTAGAACATTCTTTACTATTCAAGCTAGCTGATTCTCGCATTATCTCCAGATGCATAAAAGCTGAGTTCGGCCCAGTACTTCATTCTGTTCTGCAGAGAGTTGCTTGGTGCTAATAAACGTGTTTCTAACTATCCGTGTCTTTAATTCGGTCTTTGTGACAATATGAAGATGTAGGTGGGGTCCCTATTTACTAAATGAGTAATTGATTTTTAAATGAAAGCCTCAAGGCAGCTCTTATTGATTTCCATCATGTGAACATTAATTGACTTCTTTTTATATAAACATCTCATATGTAAAATTAATTATTCTACTTTAAAACGTACAAGTGTTGAAAGAAAATTAAAGATAATTTTCACACTTTTTATTTTGCTCATTTCTTGTTTGAAAAAGAAGAATTTTAGACTCATTTTCCCAATGCATTCTAGTATTCTAGAGTTCAGAAATTTTGTATATTTGCGTATTCTCTATAAAAATTCACTACTTTAATAGTTTAAACATGTTAATTAATTAAATGAATTTATTTAATTAGCCTTGGTGGTTAATTCTGTCATTACATTGCCATGCATTAATGAAGTGCAAAAAAAAATTAATCTAAGATCTCATGATATTTTTTGAAAATTAATTAGGAATTAAGAATTTAATGAAAAAGTATTATTTTTTTTAAAAAAATTATTTATTTTAGCATTTTGATAAAGTTTATTTTCATAAAAGTTTTTTTTTCTTTATTTCTTTGCTTTGTTTTCATTCTACAGTCTATGCGCAGAGCAACACTATTCATAGCGACTACCGACACAAGAAGGGTGTTGTGATGGCAAAAATTCTGAAACCCAACATCCCCGTCAAGAACGGCGTGGTGCACCTCATCGAAAGCCCACTCATGATCATCGACATCACGGTCTGGAAGTTCCTGCAGAACGAGAAAGACGGAAGACTGTCGTACGTTCTGTTTGCTACTTATATCCCTCATTAATTCTTTTATACATTGATTAATGGTACTCCTTAAATTTTTTACAATTAGTTCAAGAAAAATTGATACTGCCCTCTTTGTATTGTATAAAATAAGAATCATTGCTTTAGAAACAAGTAAATTTTATAACAATATCAAATTTAGAAAGGGGTTGTGTGAATGTAATTGTATTTAGCTTCAACTTTTTGTTTTATTCCGATGGGAAAAGTCATACTAAACTCTCCGACCCACCTGTAAGCACACGGAATAAACTATAAAACTGAATGATCGGTCCACTGACACAGCAACACTGGCTGGAATTGTAGTTGCGCCATCACCAGCCGCGGTACAACCCTTCTTGTTGGAAGTTCGTCCCATCACCGATGGGTGGATCCTATCCCCTTCCTGTTTGTGTACCCCCCAGGTAGCGAGATCCAACAACCATGCTGGAAATATCTTATCGTCATTTCGAGATGTTCCCCGAAAGAGATATTCCCTTGGGAAAAAGGAGTCTGAAACGTAAATTCGATTTTCGGATACTATTAACCACATCCCAGGATTCATCGACAAAATGTTCGTCACGTATCACACAATAAATCCAGTAAAATGTCATAAAAGGGGTTCTCTAGGATAACATCTTCATTAGAGAACGTATGAAAAAGTTTGGGGGAGACTATTCCCACTGGTTAGTTATTGCATTTACATTTGTGAAAATTCAAATTTTAAATCGAATGATGATCAATCCCCTAATGAGTTTGTTTCCAAAACTGATACAGATCTACATTTTAAGTGATTAAGTACGAAATTTTGTCTATGTAGCTCTTTATGTTGGACATAGACAAAATTTCGAATTACCATCCTCGTAGCCATGACTCCAGAAAGTCACACTTCCTTTCAATGCATTAAGTTCAAATTTGACTGAAATTTACAAATTTGGTATGAAGTTCAAATAACGATTTTGAGTTATCGTGTTCACAAAGAAGAAGGTATAATCCCCCAAAAAATATGTTTTTTGTATCCGGGAAGATCAGAAACGTAAATGCCAATCATGTTTGGGGTTCTTTAAAAGTTTTTCTGGGCGCTGTCATCTTCCGCTCGACTGAAATGGTTAGGAAGTGAAAAACAAAAACGTTTGGTTTGATTATTGAAACTTAAATTACAGTTTGAGGTATGATGAATCTTAGTACTTGGGGAAATTTATCTTTAAAACTAATAAATAAAAAAGTTTAAAATGAAATCTGTTGTGCATATTTCATTGTATCATGTCAGATCATCATTTCTTGAACGGCCAAGCACCACGTGCTCGTGCATGTTGAATTATATTTTTACTCATTTTAATTGTTTCGTTGAATGAGTCACTTTAGTATAGCAAACGATCCAAAAAACTCTGTCTCGCATTTATTGTTTAAAAGAATATGACATTTCCTATTTATTTCATTTCGCATAATCATATGCTCAAAAAGACATTTTTCTATGTTTTATTTGTTGTAGTCCTTAACTTATTTTTTTTTCAAATCAGAGCCTTTGCAAATGCAATGGCAATGCGTTATTAAAAGATGATTTTTTGAGAAACTCGTGCAGATAATATTTTTTTTCGCCTACGAGTTCTTGTTGACGCCACAATTCCTCAACCCAAAAACAACATCATGCTCTGAAATGATAAAAATAATAATAATAAAAGGAAAAAAATGATTGAATTATGAAAAAAGAGCTGAAGAAGGTTATTTAAGTTTACGTTAAGTTATTTGTTGCTCCTGATAATTGCATCGACCGTTAACAATTTATAATCATATTGAAGAAATACGGGAGTGGATCAGTAAGTCGTTTAGATGCGTCCTTAACTTTCTAAGGTTTCGGTAGCTTTTTTGGTCATAAACAAGAAGTTCTAGAATTGCTTCGTTATTATTTGTGTGCAGCTTGTGATAGTAGGTCGTGGCCAGTTTTTGAATAATTCTTCGACTGTGATTAGTCTTAGATCTTTCAGAATGTTTTCATCCGTCATATACCTATGAATATTTGCTATTTTCCAGACTGTTTCGTTTTGAAGAGTTACAAGTTTTTAATATGAGTTTTTGCTGCTGTCGCCCATACGGAGGGGGCATGACTTATCAATAGGAGCTACAGCCTTATGGAACAAGATTTAAGATTTGTCAAAATAACGTGTTCCAATTTGTTGAAGATTACAACACTTTCTCTTTATTTATCACTCATACAAGAAAATAAAACGTAATGAAAATCGCATGTAATTTAAAATATATAAGAAAAATACTTCAATACAGAATTCAAAACGGTAGAATAGAAATCCGATGCGAATCAAAAGAAAATAAATTAAAAACTGAGGCCCCACAAATCTCCACATATTCTGCTCAAATGCTCAAAACGATTAAATTCAGTTCCTCGTCCGCTGCAGAACATTAAACGTTCGAGACGTCGCAATTTACGATTCTGACATTCGCCCTTTCCTTGAATAAAGAGGAGGTAAAGATCCTGACAGAATGACACCAAAAATACAAACGGTGCTCGCCCGTTGTCATAACTTCTGACAGAACATTCCTATCCAACCCCCTCTTCCTCCCCCCGGCGATCGAAAAGAACAAAAGATATTAATTCCACAGAGCCGCAGAAAAGAATTTCATCCCCCTCACCCCCCCCCCTCTACCTCAAAGAATCCGACTGAAAAGGCTTTGAACAGAACGTATTCATTGTCGTCAGCAAATGAATCCTTTCTTCGGGAGCGATTTTAACTTCGCTCCGAATGGCAACGTATTAGAATAAAATTTTCGCTCTGCCGAACAGGCGATTCGCCTTTCCGCTGCCTTATATCAAGTGCTTATTTTCCAGAAAACATGACTCGGCAACTCTTTCTAAATGGTTAATTAGTCTCATCTGGTGAATGCATCCACACGTAAGCAGTCTTTTAAAACCGGTTCAGTAGCTCGGCTTTTATACTCATATATTGCATCGCCTTACTGATTAAGCGATAAAGAGGATATTTCAATATTTTGTTTACATGATGAAGTTTACAAAGTAGTGTATTATTTGTAAATAGCGTCACGCGAAATATTTACTGCGAAAAATCATTCACGATTTATATATGACAGATTTTTGGACTTGTAGTTAATAAATTTAGCATATAGCTGCTTTTAATAGTAAGTGCTTATTGAGAAAAGATTTTTTTATCATGCGATAGCATGATGCTGTTTTAATTTAAAGATTTTGAAGCCTTGTCAAAAAAATTGGCAATTTATCGCTTTCGAGGCATCAGTTTTTCACTTTTAGGGTTATTTGAAAATAATATAAAAAGTTGTCATATTTGGCAATTTATCGCCAAAAAATCATTTAAAAATAGAAATTTGATTTATAATTTAAAAGTTTAAATCAAAAGCAAGGTTATTGTTTGTTTTTTATAAAAGGTTTTTATCATGTAAGAACATGATATTATAATTTATTTCAGGTTTTTGAAGCCAAAAAATGAGCGCACAGAAAATTGGCGATTCATCGCTTTTGTCGCATCCATTTTCCACTTTTAAGGTTATTAGAAAATGGTAATGAAGGTTGTTCACATTTGGCGAATTATCACCAACATGAAATTATAATTTGGCATGAATGCCCATCGTGTACCCAATTCTCGATATATATATAAATGCATGAATATTCTGATAGTCACATGTTTGTTTGAATTCTGTTTAAAGTGGTTAATGAAAAATTAATTCCAATAAACAATACCTTAAAATTAAAAATGCTCTCATATGATGACATGAAATTTCAGATAGTATTTTTCAATTTTTCTTCTAATTTTTTTAAACTATAATTTGATTTTTTATTTAAAATTTTCCAGAATTTTTGCAATTACAAAGAATGCTATTACCAAACAAAGATCAATTTTACATCACATTAAGATTTAATAAATGCAACGTGAGTAATTCTCTCGCTCTTCTGACTCATAAAAAATCTATATCTGTAATAAAGCTCTGTGTGTGTGGGGGGGATGCGTGTGTTGGCTCTCAACAGAAAAGGCTGTTTAACCTAAAGCTATAAAATATGGCAAATATGTTCCTTGGGGGTCAGAAATGTGCAACTTGGAGAGACATTTTTTGAACTTTTAATTTGAATTTAATTAATCAAAAATCAAGCAAAATTTCGGAGTTTTTCCTCGATAACTTCCGATAGTATAATCGCACAAAAATAATTTTTAGATCAATTTAAAATGCAGAAAATAATCTTTTTAGTGATAATAATATTTTCAGCTGTAAATTAACTTTTTATTTTTAATAAGTTTGCAAAAAATAATTAAATCATTTTTCAACAATTTATTTAGCACAAAATAAAAATAAAATTTAAACTGCAAGAGCACGTTACTTGTCAATGGGAAAAAAATTCACAATGTTTTGTCATAATATTAACAAGAGCTGAAATAAAAAATTAAATTAAATAATACCTAACAAGTTAAATATTTATCTATTAAAGTTAAATATTACAAACCTAGAAAAGTGTAATTACCAGCATGTATCTGTTCGAAATGAAGTAAATAGAAAATACGATATTTTCTAAAAAAATAAATGAAAGACAATGTTTTCTATGAACTTTTGAAATATCTACATCCTTAACTAAATAAATCAGCTTTATTTAAGATAAATCTTTTTTAATGCATATCTTTTCAAATCATGGCTAATTTGTAAACCTTTAATAATAGAAATGGATGTGTTAAGAGGGTCTGAATTAAGTAAATAACTATATTTTATGTAATATGAGTCAATAAATGTTCTAAGAAATTACAAATTATCTTTTATCTACATCTTCTGATCTAATTTAACAGAATATTCTTGCGAAACTAATAGTTCAAATAAAAAGAGTTGCACACCAATCAACTAAATCAGTTACTAAAGCTTGCTAAAAATTTGAGCTTATGAAAATTTAAATATCACTATTCAATAAAAGCGGGGGATTTTAAAGCACTTCATCGACAGTTTCACACATGATATTCCAATCAGCGACCAGAGTTTCTCAAGAATGATTGACCTTAGATTATGAAAATGTTGGTTGTTGTAAACTGTTCTGTTCAAAGCTTCATAAATCGGTTTGATTTAATGGCAGGAGATAAAAACGTTCATTTATTTATTTAAAAGTTGAAATGTCAAAAATTATTCGCAGAATAGAATTCCTTATTGATCAAAGCACAGTATAAAATACAGCCTTCATAATATTTGACTTATATTTATAGAATGAAGCAAAATAAAATTTTGTTATTCATGTCATTTAAATCCTTTTAAATATAAAACTAAAAACTTAATTTTATGATGAATGTGGGAAATTTTTGTTGAATAATTCTCTCATCGAATAATAATTTGAGATATTATATAAATCATGAGAATTATTTTGCAGTCTACATAAGACTTAAATGCTGAACGACTCAGTTTTCATATTTAAGTTAATTATATTTTTTTAAAAATGCTTTGTTTCCAGATTTTTTATATCAATTGTCGTTTAATCCTTTCCACTTTAAATTAAAACTGAAATTTTAGGGGAAATGCTAGAGAATTAGACAGTTTCATAGTACCTAATGGCCTTTATAATAACATAAGATAATTATAAGACTTTATAAAGATTTATAACTTAAAGGTGAAGTTAAAGCTTACGGGATCTGGAAGAAAATTAGTTATACATAATACATTATGGCTTAAGGCCTTTAAAGTAGGACGAGTAAAAAATTTGACTATCAAAATTTGAAGCCTGAAAATAGTTGATGCAAAAGACAAATTACATTAAATATTTAATTTAAAATTTTAGCAAGCATTATGATTGACGAACCGGTTGGTCGCCAAAGGCAGCTGGTTTATAACGCATTATCTACTCATCTTCCCCGATGACTGACACCAGAAACATAGAGACTCCCTTCACTATCCCAACATTACACCGTTGATTAACATTGTCATCAAACAAATTCTTTTATCCAGAGCGGTTTTAACTTTACTACACTCAGCAGCAAAGCATCCATTTTCTCGAATATCTGAACCAAGTTCTCCCTCATCCGAACAGACAATTCGCCTCTCCACCGCCGCGTATCAAATGCTCACTTTCCAGAAAACACGTTTCGGCAAGCTTCGAAAGCGGTTAATTACTTCCTCCGAAGTGAGTGCATCTGTATAGATGCAGAGAGTTTTAAAACGAATTAAGTGCCTCAATTTCTGGAGTCAAATCGAATAAGCAACTAGTTAAGGGGCTCGAAAAGAATTTTCCGAGGTCCTCGAGGCACTGTTAGGAGCAGTTTTCGTTTGAATGCAGGAAAAGATTTGGTTGAGAAAATAGAGTAATTTCATTTGGAGGGAGGAATTGATTGCCTGAAAAGTGGCTCGCAGTCTTTCTCCGGGCGCCCCCAAGTAAACTATTTCTCTCGTTAACCGTTTATTTTCCAAATACTAATGGACATTTGCATATTACGCTTTTAAAGTTCAAAAGATAGTTCGCCAGATCCGAATGGGATTGCTATGAATGCCTGCCTCTCTTTTTGAAATTAAAGAGCCAATTAGATGAATAATTTAGGATTCTATTAGGTTGATTCATTTGACTTGGCCTGATTTCGTTTAATTGACCGGTCCTCTGTTTAGTAGTTCGAGAATTGAACTCCAGATACAATTTTTATAGGGTATGTACAAAACTGATTTAAAAAAAAAGATTTAAATGAAATCTGCTATGCGTATTTCAATGTAGCATGCAAGAACATCATTTCTTGAACGGCCAAGCCCCACGTGCTCGAGCAAGTTGAATTATATTTTTTATTCATTTTAATTTTTTCATCGAATGAGTCACCTTAGTATCGCAAACGATCCAAGAAACTTTGTCTCATATTTAATTGTTTATAAAAATATCCCATTTCCTATTTATTTCATTTCATATAATAACGTGCTCAAAATGACATTTTTCTTGATTTTATTTGCTGTGGGCCATTAACTTATTTTTTAAATCAGATCTTTTGTAAATGGGATGGCAATGCTGATTTTTTGAGATGCTCGGGCAAATAATAAAATTTTTATTTTTCGTCTACAGATTTTTGTGTATGCCACAAAACCTTTTTTCCAAAACAACTAGGCCAACATCATGTTCTGACATGATAAAAAATTGTTAAATTTATTAGACTGAAGAATTTGTGGTGGCCTAGTAGTACAGTCTCGTCTTTGGTGTAAAAGGGTTGCATGTTCGAGACCTGATTTCACCAAAGATCTGGCTTGGCGTTAAATCTATCGGATTCGAATGCCTTCCCTTTGGTGTGGTGTGGAAGTCTGATTAGGATTTTGCCAGCTTAGGTGTCATCCTCGTTATCTGACAGCGATTCAAAATGATGGGGGGGGGGTCATCGCAAAACAGTCATAATATTGCTCTAAAACGGGCCGTTAATGTAACTAAACATTAAGATTAAACAACTCTCAGCAGAAAAAGACTGAGAACTTACCCATTACTGATGGGACTGAGCTATTATATACGTATGGAATGTTCGAGAACAATCCAGTTTGTATTTTTAAGAAAGAAAGAAGAAAGCCTTCCAGATCTTGAGGCAACAAGAGATTTTACATTTAAAATCTTATATTAAACAAATACATGCAATTACACAAATATTTTAAATAAAAAAAATCCATTCTTTAAATAAAACACTGGTATTCGAATCCAAGACCAACCAATCAGAAATGAAATGGTCTACCAGCTGAGCCACAGAGATTGGCAGCGTTTCTGATTTGTGCAGCAATATTTTTAAGTGTCATACAAGCTGTCCATTCTAATTAATAATTAGGCCATAAGATATAGACCTGACTTCCAGTTGGGAAAAGTGATCTAAATGACAGAAATAAATATATTTTTAATTCATTTAACTAATAAAAATGCAGTGTTAAAACTATGAAATTTTCTATGTTTACATTTTCTTGCTTATATTAATAACACACTCGTAACACACATCTACAACTAAACTCTGAAGCTTTTAAAATCACTATTTAAGATCATTCAAACCATTTCAATGACCATCTTGAGAGAGACTTCAAATCATTGGTTGACACTTACTCTAAACACTAATTTGTTGACTTAATGATATTTAAAACTTCAAAACGCTTTCAATTACGATAACAGAAGAGCTAATTGCAGTTTGTTGAAAATGTAAGTAAATGAAGAATATTTTACGAAACATGATTAATTGAACCTTAAGGCAATATAAAAACTTAAACATCGTAATTAACTTAATCAAATTAGAAGTAGAATCGATACGAACAATTTAATTGGCATGCATTAGCGTAAATTCTCATATTTATTTTAATTGACATTATACATTAATTGATTCATAATATTAATTTCCTAAATTCTTGTCAAATATTTCCTCTGGAAATTATATTAATCTCTAATGATTTGACAATAATTTAATAGACCAGAATTAAAGCAGACAATTCTGTAAAATATGATAAGATATTGTGTAATATCTTTAGTTAGAGATGACATATTGGCATTAAATGTTAAATGCCTAATTATCAACAAGTTAGGTTATTGTTAGTAGTTAACAGGAAAATTAAAATTCATCACAGACGTTGGTAATTGAATCAATCATCAAATGAATTTAATTAGTCAAAACAGATTTTCGCTATACAAATAATCTTTGTTGTTGGGGACGAATTTTAACTATGAAAAGTGGTCATTTAACGTAAATGAAATCGTTTCGAAATCTTATAGCACACAGTCTCAGAGTAATTAGTAGTAATCAGTCACGTGACAAACATAACGACGCATATCATCTAAATATACAATAAAATGATTCACTATATGACAAACTTGCGCGGACATTCAATTTAAAAAACGCATTGCCCTTCAGGTTTGCTTTATAAAAGATAAAAACAGGGTTCATTTTTGATATGGAAATACTTTTCTACAATCCCGAGCTGTCAAAAGAAAAAAATCTGTACAGGCGTCATCCCCGTCGTCTGATCACGGTTCGATGCTGTTAGGTGTGTATTTATTTAACATAATAGTTTTTTTTCGCATCGTTTTGATTCAACCTTCGAAATCCAATTTGTTTGACATGCTGACTATTAGAAATCTATGTTAAGCTGAGAAAAGACTTATATATATAATATAATGATATATATAATATTATATAATTATTCAGAGAATATAATATTTAATTGTATATATTCAATCGACGATATATAATGCAGCCTCAATGACAATCATAGCGTCGTTCTACAGGGAAAGATGTAACTTAAATGAAATTTATAAAGTCAATCACCGTTGAGTGGCATATTTGGAACAAAAAGTTTATTTTCTATCACCAGTGATATTTAATGTGTTTAAAATATTTTGGTTCGGTTTATATGCTTATTTTAATTAAAGGCAGATGATAATAAGATATATATTCAAATTAAGGATGTAATTATTAAATTAATGGGATAATTCTATAATTTTCATATAAAAGGATATAATTATTAAGTAAACCACTTAACAGTTTTACCCGTATGCCGTACGTGCATCGATTTATTGAATTTTGATAGCTGTAAACAAAAAATAAACCTTTCATAATGATTATAATTCAATATTAAAATTACTTCGAATACATAGATAAGTCATGTATTCAATGGATTCCCATTTGAAACAAAATAAGAAAATATTCCTAAAATAGAAGGTGGCATCTTATTAGATAGTAAGGAAAATAAAACAGTTGTTGTTGTTACTTATGGCACTTCCCTATGGACAAGCCCCCTGTTGATACAGCAGCAGATTTAAGCCGAAAGGAGCGCCTCTTGTTTTTGAAGTAGCGCTAACTAGGGCCAAGAGTAGACTTAGCTACTCGCTCACCACATTTGCTAGCACAGTCTCTTTACGGGGGGGGGCAGAGTCACACATCTCACAGACAGCACACAGAAGAACAACCATGCACGAGCCAGGACTCGAACCTGGGATTTTCAGAACGTGAGGAAGACACGCTACCTCTGTGCGAGAAAGTCTGTAAATAAACCAGTTAAATGGTTAAAGGCAGGTTCAATATATATATATATATATATATATATATAT
>JAOUZG010044841.1:3279488-3370490 GCA_026289955.1 Argiope argentata
GCTATATAAACGCAACAGACTATTCTTCTGCAACATTCAGGGTTCTGTTGTTTTTTCGGCTCTTCATTTGACGTTTCGATTCTTTTTCGTTTAATATCAAGTCATCATTTTTACTTCGGCTTTTCAGCTTACATCCACTGGTTTTCGAATTTTCCAAGAATAATATTATATTGAATTTCTAAATTTTCTTACCAGTTGAATATATTAAATTTAGAAAAAAATTATTTTATTTAATCTTCAGCTAACATGCTTCTTTATTCTGTTTATCTTCTGTGATTATCAAATAATTTATGTTGCCTTATTTTTTAATCTCTCCGTTGGTGAATAATATTGCTGTGTTTTGTAGAAACAAGCTGATTTATAAGCCATCGAGCTTCAAAACTTTTCTTTTTATTAAAAGATTACCACACTTTTGATTTACAAGACACTCGTAATCTAAAAATCTGTCTGACAGATCGTTCTATTTGTCTTTAAATCGTGTATATTTAATTTTATACATTATACGACAATCTTTTAACATAACTAGTAAGTACTACAAACACAAAAAATTTATAAAATCGGTTTTTTTCTATTCATTTAGATTTCCTTAGAAATGAAAATATACTACTAGCAACTATTCCACTGTAGAAGTGTTAAAAAATCTATATATCTGAGGGGAGCAGTGTTATTTTTTTCAGAATGAGCCATGATTTTAATTTTAGTCCAAAGACAAAAAAGCTTGTAATTCGTTCATGCATAATTTTTCATTGAATTAGAGATCAGAAAAATGAACAATAACCTTAAAATAAACGGAATTTTAAAAAAGTACCATTAATAATTCGTATGAAAATGGTGATTCCATTATTTATTTCAAATGTCGAAATAATTTAAATTCCTTTTCCCAATGAATGGAAATGATAAGCATCGAAACCTAGACTCGTTTGTTCATTATTTTCTGAATCAAGTAGATTATTGTTAGCATTCGCGTAATAATACATTTTAAATTCTGTTTAAAATGCAGTTTGAGACTCATTATACTTATCAATGATATTAAAGTTTCCCATTGGGAAATTGAAGTTACTATATATTGTCTAGTTTCTTAAATTTTCTGTTTGTAACTTTAAATTCCACTGGTATTTAAATGGAAATAATAATTCTAGACTTTATTACTTCAGATAAGAATTTAGTTATTCATTGCATAACTTTTACATCTTTTTCTGTTGAACCGTATTATTTTTAGAAAATGGATTCACGTATGAACTCATATATTTTAACAGAAATATAAAAAAGGAGTTGTATAGATAACGAAATAGGAACAAATTAATATTGAAACTAGTTTTTAAGGTTAAATGTTGATTTCGTCATTAGATATAATAGTATATAATAGCATTAAATTATATAACTATGTTTTATTAAAATATTAAAACACAAAGAAATGTGCTCTTTTCTGCAAGATGAATTATATATTGTTCAGATATCATATTCATTAAACATAATTAACTTCAAGCAAATAATAGTATTTCTAAAATAATATCCATTTAATTTCACACATCAAAACAAAATTAATATTTAATAGAAATGAAATATTTTAATATAACTGCATTAATATCTTTAATCGTAAATTATATGGAGCGATATAAATTTATTCATCTAAATATTTTTATCATTTGATCTGAAAATACAATTAAATAAATTGGAATAACCGATTCAAATTAATATTGAATACAAATTAAATTCCATCATACAAAAGATAATATCGCTTTCCCAAAACATAATTGAATAACTAGTAATAATTGAATCAAATTAATATTGAATGCAAATGAAATGGAATCAAACAAAAGATAAATGCTTGAAATAGAAATAATCGATGAATAATATATTATTCCAATTATCTTTTAGCTAATCTTATTTCAAAAATTTGTTAAAAAAATTTTAATAATAAAACTGAATTTAATAACAGATCAAAATGACATTATTGATATTATTATGCAGATGATAACGTCTTTATAAATACGATAAGTTTTACTATATTTATACATTTGCTTACATTTTTATTATTTCTTTATCTGCGCATTATGATCAAGTAAACTTTAATGAAATGTCTCTTAATTACACAAGATTAACCTGTCTTTGCTATAAGTTTAATGTAGTTATAGAATTTAAAGACAGAAATATTTCCTAGAATAAAAACTCAATAAAGTCATATTTTCAATAGAATCTTTTCATATTAAATATTTTATATTAAAAATAATTTTAAAAATTTCGTATTGAATAAATAGTGGGTAATAAACATATGGAAAAATCTGATTGTATATTTATTTTTTCTACAAACTGCAAGATATATATTAAAAATTTCACAAAAAAAATTAGATTTCCTTTTTTTTTACTTGAACAATATTTTATTATACTACAAATTTATATGTTAATATACAGTTTTAGATTCCCATTGCTATAATAGTTTTAAATTTTTTCTCTTTTATTTTTGTGAAGGTTGAAAATTTTGATTTTTAAGTCCCTAATTTTTTCAAACTTTTGATTCTCTTTTTTTTTCTTTCTGTATTGTGCTCAAATTGATTCTTCTTGTCATTATTTACAAGGAAATTACAGTCATTTGAAATCTGCCCTATTGTTTTGAATATATTGTAAATAACATATCAATCTTTTTGTTAATACTCCCATTGTTTCTTGCAGAAATACAAAAGACTCAAACTCATAGAAAACGAGGCAGCATGCCATATGTAGTAGTTTTTATTATTTCAAAATTTCTATTTGTTGCCTATAGGCGTTAAAAATGAAAATTTCTTTCAATCCCCAATTAATTTGTTAGACCTAGTTTACTTAGAATTAAAAACAGTTGGAAAAATCATGAGACCTCACTTGTTTTATAGAAAGCAATTACACACTTACTTATCGATCTGGCTGATATACAAGATGTCCGTTTATTTCCAAATGCTACTAATATCATCTCATCATTATTTCGTCTATTTTTCTAGCTATATTCATAATACTTCATTGTTATTTCGTCTATTTTTCTGAAGCTATGGATATCATTTCATCATTATTTCATCTATTTTTCTGAATCTACGAATATCGTTTCATCATTATTTCGTCTATTTTTCTGAAACTTTGGATGTCATCTCGTCATTATTTCGTCTATTTTTCCTAGCTGTATTCACAACACCTCACCATTATTTCGTCTATTTTTCTGAAGCTATGGACATCATTTCATCATTATTTCGTCTTTTTTTCTGACTGTACGAATATCGTTTCATCATTATTTCGTCTTATTTTCAAATGCTACGCATTTCATTTCATCATTATCTCTCCTACTTTCGCTTTTAATCATTATTCACCATTTTTCGTTCTTAAAACCAGTCAGGATTCGAGTATCAAGCATTGTAAAATTTCTTTTTCGCTCAGAGGCAACAAAATTCTTCATTGTGTGTTGAATTTTTGTATGTTCTTTCAGGATTTTATGAAATAAATTTGGAAAATTCAGGAGACCTCACTAGTTTTATAGGAAGCAACTAAAGCAACTACACACTTACTTATCGAGCTGGCTGGTATATTATATACCCATATTATACCCATTATGGTATACTTATTTGTCCATACAAGCAACAATTTTTTTTTATTTTTTTTTTTTTTTTTTTTTTTTTTGAAAAATAGCTGCAACAACTTAATTAAAAGTGTCAATTCAGTCATTCTTATTTTAGATATCCATTACCTACATCATTCAAAAACGAAATAAATAAATAAATTTAGCTATTCATTAAAAATAGTATGCTAGCATTTTAGATTCCCTAAAATTTCTGACCAAATTTTTGCCATTTTAGCTTTTTTTAAACCTTTTTTATGACATTAAAGCGATATTTAAGAACATAATAAATTACCATACTAAAACTTGGGTAATATCCACTCAAATTTTAAATATCTTTAAAAAAAACTTTTACATAATTATTTGTCATTTATATATAAATTTAATTGTCATTCTAGTTACTGAAACTCCATTTGGTGATGAAGAGCGTATCTACAGATGATGTGTTGTACGGAAGATACAAGGACTTCATATCGGCGGATAACAGGAACAGCCTTTACTTTCGAATTTTGGGAGACGAGAAAAACAAAAGTAATCTTGATGAAGATGTCCTTTTTATTTAAATGTTTTTTAATGCTGATTAAATATTTTCCTATTAATAATTTTTTCCATTACTTATCATGTTTCTTTATCAATACTGATTTTCATTGATCTTCAATATAGTGATTTTTGCTACATAATGATAAAAATACGAGCTGAAAATATTCTGTTTCTCGATATTCTTCGTATCTTCCCAAGACAGGCATAATTAGGCTTTAGCTTCACTGTGAAGAGGAAATAATTGAACATAAAAGAGGGGGAATCAAATATAAATTATTATATTTTTCTCGTATACGAAGTGAAAGAATTATAAACACTTAATATGTGAGAATTCAAGATTTTGACCAATTTTTATGTTTCGTGAGATAAGCCAGAATTGTGGGGGAAATGGTCTCCCCTGGTCCAAAAAAAGTTTAAATATTTGTTTTGGAACTCCCTAATTCAAAAAAACTTTGAATTTGAAGGATGAAATTTAATTTATGAACTTTACATTAAACTGAAGAATTCTTTCTAGTTTTGAGGGAAATTCATTCAAAGGAAATCTGTCTGTACGACTATCCGAATATAATTTAACACTATAACTACAAAATGGAGAGCGCAAGGTAGATACAATTTGGTTCAAATATTTGACATCTTAATTCCAATAATATTATAAATTTGAAACCAAATCTGTCAGAAAGATGACCAACTATCAATTTCTCACTTTTACAAGCATGTAAACGTGTGATAACTTATTACAACATAATTATATATTTGAGTGCAATGACCTCTATTTGATTTCCTTTTAAAATGCCCAATTTTTTGTTATCAACCAACGCGCTTTTTTTCTGTTATTGTTATTTGTGGTATTTTCTAACTATTCAATTAAAACTTAAAGCTTGACGTATATTTATTTTTATTTCTGTTACAAGGAAAGTGCAAATTAAAATACTCAGAAAAATTAAAATAAAAGAAATCCTTTTCGTATCTTTATAGAAAGAAAATATACGTTTCAGAACACCAAATATTGATAAAAAAAATATTTTTAAAAGGTGACAATTTCTATCTTATGATTTTAACTCGATAACATTTCTAAATTGGCATACTATCGGTTAATTTCGTCGTGAGGCTTGTATGAAGAAACAAATTTTCAAAGCACTTTATAATGATTGCTGTTAATTTTATCTGGATCTACAACATTTGAACTTATTGCTACTTGGATGATTAATGCTTATTTAAAAAAATTTTCTGTTTCATTCAAAATTTTAATAGAATTTTAATTTTTTCATTCATTTCTTTTTTAAATAAAAATGAGTGAATATTTAAATGATTTTCCCTCGATTATTTCGTATTACATCATTGCAAAAAACTATTTTTACAATATCTATGCATTTTCCGTAATATCAATTTTATTTAAGGATATTTTTTTCTAATTTTGATAAATTTCGGCATCTTATTTTAGGTACATGTTATAACAGTGTTTTTAATAGTTTTATTTACAAGATTTACAATAATTCACAGAGCAACTATATAAATAAATTTTTGTGTGTGTACGTTATTACTACTATAAAATTAAGAGAAAATTTTATAAGTGGAAGTAGAGGAATGAAGTTTACCATCTACAATATTTCAGACGGATGAATCTAATTTTTCAGAAATTTTTATTTTTATAAAGTAATTAAATTAAAATAATAAAAATCACTAGTTAACGCTATATATACAGTTTGTACTAAATATACATTCCGAATATAATTAATGTAAGAAAAGATTATTCAATTCTGTTTCTACAAAAGATTGTTCACCCATTTGCCCCTATCGTTAATTTTTAAGCTTTTTCCCCCTTTTTTTTCTTTTATTATTTTCTCTTGAATGCAAATGTTATGACTTCGATATCATGCATTATTTAAATTTTTTTTAATCGATTCCGTATACTTAGTCAATTTATCTGAAATTCAGATAGTTTTTTTTTTCGAATTTGTATATTCTCTAATTTAAATCCTGTTAAATTCCAATTTAAATGCTGACTATCACAACAAAAAAGCTAACAAAATCTTATTAAGTTATCTTTATCGAGATAGAAAATTACCTTAATTTTTAGTCAAAAATAATTGATGGAAGACATTTTCATTAAGTTTTAGAAGTTTCTAAATACTTCTTTTGATATTATTCAGAATCAGTTCAGAAGTTTTATCTCCTAAATCAAAACCCATTAAAAATTTTCGATAAAAATTTCATAAAACGCCCACTAATTTTATTTTCCAAAGAATGTTCATTTAAACTGGTGAGAATAACAATTTTTTCATCTTTTAGATGTATACCCAAAACTCATTAAGGTCCTTTTCACATTCTAAACAAAAAAGTCTTTTAAAATTTAATTTACTAGATTTTCATTCAAATCTTTAATAATGTTGAAAGGAAATAAATTTTACTTCGTATTTCAAACAGCATTTTATTTTCTGAATCAAAACCCGATTCGAGAAAAAAGAAAGTTCAAAGATTAATGTTTTGTATACAATTTTCCATGACCTTTTGTTCCTCCGTGTAAAAACTTATGACTTTTCTAAAAATTTAATTTGAAGATTTGTCTCGAAATAAATAAAGAACCGGAAAAGAAAGAAAATATTCCGAAATGCGTCCAATATAAGTCGAGAAAACTATAATATGAGAGAATTCTTCTGCAGAAACGCAATGTCGTTCTCAACTCAACGAACGATTAAAATAGAATTATGTTCCTTTTTATCGAGAAATTCTTTTCGAAGATAAGAAAAGCTCAAACGCCAGAAGAGCAGCGTGTTTGATAAAACAAAACTTTAATGGAAGCGGTGGAGTGTGACTTCTCAAAGTGGAAACGTGGCTATTTGATTTTTTTCCAATACTGACATTTTTCTAACAGACACTTCACGTTTCAGTTCTTCAATATCAGAAAATTTCCAAACACTTTTCTTCAAATTTTGTGCTTTTATCTTCGAGGCTCGGCTCAAAAACTTAATCTGAGAACATTCATTTTAAACCAAACAATTCCTTTCACAAGTAATTTTATCTAAACAATTCGAAAAACAAGATAAGATTTTTTTAGTAAAAAATGTACGGTGAAATGAAGAAAAATTAAAAGCCATTTTATTCTCTAATTCAGAATATCATAAAGCGATAATATTTTAAGTTTGACCTCTATTTTGTTTTTTTTTAATTATATGGCAACGACAACCAGCACACGAAAAAAAAGCATTTAATGTTATCTCAATGCACGTGAATGTGAATCATATAATTGAAACAATGAAAACTATACTTAAATCATTTTGAAAAGCTTCATCACGATCAGAGAATTTGTGGTTCAGATACAAAAACGGCATTACTGGTAAGTTTCTGAATTTTAAAAATAATTAAAAATAATTTTTTGCAATATTATATACAAAAGCTATTAATGAAAGAAACGTTTTATTTTTATTATTATTATTTGTTAGGTGAGTAAGTGCGAATTCGTTCCCTTTTGAATTAAAGGAGGGCTTGTCTATTATAACAGATAAGGACTGGTTTTTACAAAAAAATGCTTCATTTCAGAAACTATTTCTATAAATCGTTTTTCCGTCTTTCGGGTCACAAACGAAATCCGTAAAGAAAAAAAGTACTATTGTTTTGAGGCAATTAAATTAGTAAGCCTATTTTTGATATCTGCGAGACTATTGAATCACTGGATGAAAAGAATTGGAGAGAGGTTCTATGGAGTGAAATTAATAGTAATCTGAAGGAGCAACATCTGGTGAATATGATGGACTACATACCCCAGCGAAGTGGTCTTTAAATTTCTTCTACTTGTCTAGAAAATGTGACTGAGCATTTCCAGGTTCGAAAGCAACTTCGTCATGCTTTTCTCCCTATTCTAGACATTTTTCCTTCAATTCAATTCTGTTGCTCTACTATTACTTGCATCGTTCACCATTGATTATTTGATTGGATAAAAATAGGTAATGTTAGGAGCTTATTGCGACACTACATGATACTCAGGATAACCTTATTGCTCTGAAGGATCATTTTTAAATCCCCGAAATTACGGTCTGCAAGTAACATTCGAAAGGACAAGCTCATTTAAAATATTTAACTGCAATTGATGTATTTCTGGTGCAGTTTTCTTTGCAATGAAATACAGCATCAGAAATTCCCGTAAATAGTATTTATTATGGCACGAAAAAATTCGATATGTTCTTTTAGCTAACAATAATTGTGTTTAAATATTAAGCAAAGGTCACACACTGATTTTTAAATGTTAATTTCAAAACTTTTAAATATAATCTTCCCAGTTTATTTACACACAAGTAGTATTTTTGATGTTATCTATTAAAAAAACAAATTCATACTTATCAGACAATATTGGCAATTAAGTGCCTATTTCAAATTTTAAAACCTTTTTCTCATCGAGCATTTATTCCCCAAGAAGCGACTTCTTATCAGACTTGATCGCTTTAAATCCATCAGTATGTCCTATAGAGATGTTCACATATTTTTTTAAAATTATACATATTCAATTTATAGATTGCTAAAACAATTTTTCTTTTTTTTTCAATTTAAAAAAATGTAGTCTCGAGATTAAATTTTAGTAGCAAAACTTCAGTGATTTTCTCTTCCCAACATTCTCTGCTGGTAAAAGAAACCATGATTGTTACTAAGATGCTGACGAATTTACGCTTAAAAGTTTAATTAGTTGTCGATTGTAACAGAAATATATTTCTTTCAAAATATTTGGAAAAATGAAAAATTGGTGATTGCATCTTATATTTATCAAAATGATAAATTTCTTGTAATTCAATTCCATTCCTTTTTCAGCTTTGACTGTAGACGGTGTTGGTGTGAAAGCCGCTGCAATCCAGGCCGATATCGGAGCCGTCGACGGAATGGTGCACATAATTGATCGTCTTTTAGGCATGCCTTACCAGACAGTTTATTTGAAACTGGCTTCGGACCCAGATCTTAAGTAAGAAAATACCCTATCTGTACTACGAAATTTTTTTTGTACTGAATCTTAGCCTCTGTTCTCTTGTTATTTCATGAAGCAAAAAAAAAAAATTTATCGCATAATTATAATACATATTATTTATTATATGCCCATGAAATATATAAAATTACCATGGATGCTAGTATGAACAACATAAAACTTGTATGGGTATAAAATAACTTCTTGATGTGGAAACATTAGTACGAAGATTAAATCATTAAAGAAGTCATATAAAATTTGCATATTCCTGTGATTGAAGCTTTATTTATGGTTTAAAAGGGTAGAACTAGTCCATAAAGAGAAGCACTCCATCAGAAAAAAAAATTTTAAAAAAATGGACTGAGTAGAATAATAATACTTAGTACTTAGTTTTTAGTTTAGTTATATTAACGTCCCGTCGGGAAACAACACTAGGATTATTTTGGGATGAACCTCATAATTTTGAACTGCGATCTGATCACGAGGACGACACTTGAGCTGGCACCCCTTCTCCATACTACACCACACCAGTGAGAGGACGTTTTGTCCTTTCTTTCTTTCGCCACATAATATGCCCAAACTTGGAATTTCTATCATTTCTTGGCGGTTGAAAGTATTTCGTGAAATATTTATTAAGGAAAAATTAGTTTACATACGTTAAGCATGAAAAAGTAACTATACACAATATTAAGATGACGAAGGGGGGGCTTGGTGGGGAGTATGAGTAGATGAATTATATTTAAGTTAATATATCCTGAAGAAGAGCTTGGTTGAGATACAAGACGAAAATTTATTCAGGACTTGGGTGTGGGGAGATCAATTCCCCGTCGTCCTGTAGTAATCGGGCAAGAGGTGACGGATTTAATGGGCAACAGACCCCCTTACATGACTTTCTTCAGCAAAATCGGAACTGAAACCAAATACTTACTACTAGGCCACCACGACCTCTGGAATAATAGTACCTAATGAATTTTGTGAATTTATGGCACCAAATCAGAGTTAACGCCTTTCTCTGAATGTAACACTTCAATCATCAATTCTGTTAAGAAATTGTAAGAAAAAATTTTACGAAATTGGTAGCGTTGATGTCTATCCCGAAAAAAGTAACCAGGACAGAGTCGCCTTCCCTCAGTTGTCCTCCTTAAAAATGACAGTCGTTCTGAGCGGCAACAAAAAATAGAAAGTGAGTTTTTTGCCTTCAAGGCTTTACTGAACTAAGTCCAAAAGTCTCAAACCCTTTCATATGAGTTGGGTTTCAACGTGGAAGAGGAAGAAGTTTGATTTCAAAACGATACTATATCCACCAAGGACGTATCCCTTTAATTGGTATGCATGTACTCCCAAAGAAGGTCAAGGAAAAGGTAGTAACATGAGTGATGTAAATGAGATCTTTCGTCTTCATTTCTAATAATTAAATGATTTCCCAGATGTTGAATTTACATTTTACATTCTCAACAGAATAAACAACAATATTACATAAGCCTGATTACGTATATCATGATATATGATATCCTAGGCAGTACTCGCACGGCGTAGCCCGCATCCAAGAAGGAAATTTAGCTTTACTTAAGTCTAGCCTCCACCCGATATGACATGGGCATGTTACGAAACATCAAACAAACATAAAAAATATATTTAGAAATTATTAAAAATAGCTACAAAATAATTTGTATAGCACACATTCAGAAATATTTAGACAGGTACGAAGGTAAAAACAGGATATGTCCGTAGACAAAACACAGGCGATCACTTCGAGGTTGGATATCCTTCTTTTCTGTGTATTGAGATTTGAGTCGTTGTTTAAAATCAGTCGTAAAAAAAGAAATGTATCGCATATACATACCACAGCTCTTATTATTTGTACATGCGCCGTTTGAGGTTTTCGCTCATGCGCGAATAAATTAAAATCTCAATGATAAAGCTCATGTTTTTTATTTGATATGATTTTAATGTACTAAAACCTTCCTTAATAAATGCTCTACCAAATGGTATAAATATCTCCAATATCCGTTAACTATTTCTCGAGTTTTTGTGGTTCCAACATACAGACGCTTTCAGGAGACTTCTTTTTATACTATGCATAGATTAAGCATGGTTACTTAAATCAAGTTTAATCAAAATAAACGTGAGTATTCAAATTGTATTATCTCACTTATGAAACAATAATAATAATAATACAACGTGTTTCCGCACTAAGCTAATGAGATAACAAAAAATAATCCGCTTCTGGAGATTAGAGATTCCATTTCTTGCTTCAACAGCAGAAAAAGACAACACTTACATTTTCTGAAATGCAAAAGTTTATAACACTTTGAAATTTACTAAGATCAATAGTTTTATTACAAACTCGATATGATATTCATAATTTTCTAAATTAACATTTATCTACGCATGAAAGTTTTGAGAAATAATTTTTTATAATTACTGAAGGATTTTGTTCTCACACTGTAAAATAAATGTGTTTAAATGTGTTTTATATTGAAAAATTAGATCTTTATATATTCTGGAATTATTAAATTTATTAGGCTTCATATTTAATAAGTTTATTGGTGAACTCCTTCTTGCATATATTTTAATAATTTATGAAAAATAGTTCAAGCAAATACAAAGTGCTCTGTTTAAAATTAGTTATATTACGCTCATTAATTTTATTTTTAAATATATTAATCCGTTTCCAGGATATGAACTCTTTCTTGTAAATATTTTCATGTTAATTTGTGTAGCATTATTCAGAGATATACAACGTTTTTTGTATAAAATCATATCTATTACATTCACGAATTTTAAATTTTTCTCTTATATATTTAAATGCGATATTTGTATTTATAAAGTCATATAGTATGCTAACAGCCAGAAATTAGAGCCATATTTGTTCAAAAAATAGTATGCAGTTTGTGTTACTTAATTTGTAAAAAAATAATAATTCACAAAAGCATCATAATTTCTACTGAAAAACACAATTCATTAATATTTCAAAGAATTCCATTTTAATTGGGATCTCTAAACATCTTCTGATATTTATGCATAAAATCAGTATGCTAACTGCAAATATAAATAGCCACTAACTATGAAGGTAAATATATCCATTTCCTTTATAAAGAAGAAATTTGAATATATCATTTCAGAGTAAAAAATATTTTTATTTGCACATTTATGAAAGAAAATCAATCTATTGAAATGGAATTATCTCATAAAATTTAAATTCCATTTTAAATTTTCAACTGCTTTTCAAAACTTTTGCCGAACAAATAAAACGCATTTATTTATCTTTTTAACTTGAAAACTTTCCTCTAAAGTACTAAAACTCCAAAGATTATTCTAATTGAAGGATATCTTTATCTTCTTAATCATCTTTCCAATAATTTAAAAAAAAAACTTTTTTTCAGTATTAGTCCAAAATGCGCTTTTAGTATTTGTTCTTTCATTCCAGAATTTGTCTTGAAATTTACTATTTAGTGAAACATTCTTGCTGTTTGCAAATCAGGTTTGTTCACTAGTCATTCCCTTAACATGGAGTTTTATATTCCATATAAATGAAAAGTAATTTTTGCACAAACAATGCGTGAGTGACCAGTTAGGAAAGTGCTGTGTTCACAAGCCGATATAAATAATTCATTGCATAGCATATATACATTCTTATTCACAATCTTTATTTGACTGCAAATGGTGGTTCCATTAACAACGTCTTGCGACGAAAACTGGGTTATTACCAACTATATACTCAGGGGGAGGGAGACACCTCGAAATGAGGATGAAAGGCTTACGGCATATTGGTTGGATCTCGCCATTCAAGAGGATATACTAGTAGGTGAGGGTGGGGAGCTCCTCCCATCGATGACGGCGCATACTTCCTTCGGAAAGGAATGTACAGTGGCTGGTGATGGCCATTAGGATTCAACTATAGTTCCCGCCAGTGTTGCTGTTGCTACGGTTCAATCATTCAGCCCTAGTGGTTTAATTTCATGCCTTCGCGGTGGATCGGAGTTCAAGGTATGACTTATTACCAACTATCGGTTAAGCTCGACTCGTATGTAGAAGAATGCATATCATAAAAAAGCAGCACATCATTATTACCCATTACTTACCATTATTACCGATATTAATGCTGAAATACGCAGCAAACATCTAGCATAAATCATGAAATGGTGAATACTGCCTCTGGAATAGTAGATCCGCTTACTTTTGCACAAACCACAAATACTGGTGTTCAAAATTAAGAGAATTATTACTTTGAGCTCCCTTTTCTCCAGATTTTCCATATACAGTGTAATTAGCTTCAATTATGAATAAACCTTTGATCACACGAATGCATCATCAACAGATTAAGTGTAAAACAAACTTCAAAAGACGCTGCAGAAAGAAAAGTATTTATAGGAGGTTTGGTATCCTTTTAAAATTACACATTTTACACAATATGAATTTATGCTGAAAATTGAGCAGCTTATGATCCTCTGGGACAATCAAGCATTCTTTCAGAATCTTTTTTTTTTCATTTTCTGGGTGTTTATTGGTAGGTTGATCTTCAATCACCCTCACAAAAGCGTTCCAGGCATGCTCTATTGTATTAAGATCAAGAAATCTGGCTGACTAATCAGTAAACTGCATGTTTGCACTTTCATATTTGTCTATCAGATAAGCTTTGTGGGAACAATCATTATTATTCTTACAATCGGAAAAAATCAGCAATACTCTTTAAAAAAGTGAACAGAGTGGCAAAATATATAACATATTCTTTCCATCTTTTAAGTCTATTCTACATTTTCTTAGGTTGATAAGCTATGCATTCGATAATAAGAGTGAAATGTACCTATTGTATGATATTTCTTTTTGTATTATATGCATACCAGATTCGTTAAAAATCTGTCTATCGCACCCAAAGATTAAAAAAAAAGAAACCAGTTCATTGTGAGCTCTAGTGTAATTTTCATTCCGTATAATGTGTGTCAGTACAATATAAAACTGTTGGAAAGTACACCAGGTTTTAAAATGAAATGAATATTTCCTATTTATTCTACAATATTGAAATCCCATATAATACCTATACGAATACATAAGGCCTGATAATTAATAAAATTGCTTTTTTTCTTGCTTTTGTTATCCCAAAGGTCTTATAAAAAATATAAAAGGAGTCATAAGTCTATATTTCATCTATAAAAGACAAAAAAATCTAGAATTCTTTGACAGCATTTATATCAATGTTGTTTAAATAAGCTCTGTATTAATATTTAATTAATGATTTCCACTAATCATGCTGATATGATATTTTAAAATTTACGTCATTTAATTAAGGGTAAATTTTATTATAGATTTTAACATTTATTGATAATTTTTTTGAAATATAGAAACTAAACATACCTTTTCTAAAATTCTCAAATGAATAAATAGTCAGGAAAATAGTCCTTTGAAAATAAAAAATTTTAGCAACAAATTATTTTCAGAAAAATAACTTCAAACTTTTATAATTCCTTTTGAAAACTTTTATTAGTCTTTGATGCATTAATGTTTATAAAGATAAAATACAGAATTGAAATTTCGACAAACTTTCTAAGCTCGGCAGTTTTCAAATTTAGTTATTCGATCTATTAATGTAATTGAATCTTGATTCCATATAAGTGGTGCCATCTGTTAGTGTGTGTATGCATATCAATTTGAGTAAAAAGTTATTTAATAATTAAATTGTATTTATAATAACGAATTAAAACTTCAAACATAAAAAGTAAAAATTAATTTAAATATTTACTTTTTTCGTAACTAATAAGAATGCATTTCAAAAAAATGAAGTATTTCTTACTTTGTTATACGTGGTTATTGTTGTTTTTTCATGAAACAAATTTGTATTAAACCCTTTTAATTGAAGACGTATATAAAATTCCAAACAGAAATAGAATCTACCTGAATTAAAAATTGTATTCATTTATATATTAATTAGATGATTCAAACTAATTTCTTCGCAGTAATTTGTAGAATTTTTAAATATATCTTTTATATCTTTGAATCTTTTTAATTTTCAAATTTAATCAGTATGAAATTATTTTCAAAAATAAATATAATATAACAATAATACCTATATCTTCTAAAATTCCAATATTATTTTTAGTTATACTGTAATTATAATTTTTTCCCTCAACAAAAATTTTAATTAGTGATTAAATTAAATATATATTCATATAAAATTATTGCTTTCAAATTAATTTCATTCAGTTTCTTAGAAAGTTTTTAAATTATGGGGGATTTTATTATAATTGGAAAATAAATCATACGAAATTTAAAAAATGGTATTGAAATTAGATAAAGAAAGGGAATTAAAAAAGAATAAAATTAAATTAAATACTTTTTAATTTATCTATACATTTGGAAAAATAATATTATTTTCACTTTCGTACTCTAAGAAATAATTTGTGAATATATTTAGATTTTAGTTCCACATTGCATTAAGAGAATTAAAACTGAAATAGATAATAACTAGGAAATAATGTAGTATGGTTAAAATATTTTTAATTTCATTTAAAATTTCAAAATAACGGTTTTAAAGTCATCTATTATGATTTCCTTTTTTGTAGATATGACATTAAACAGTAAGCTTTTGCTTTTAAAAGGAGGATTTTTTTTTTACTTCCTTTTATTTAAACTCCTATAAAAATACCGTTACTTATTAATTTTGCTCCAAAAATTTATATTTATAGGATACTTTTCATTTCTCAAGTTCAACTTCATCATTTATCATCCACAAACAGAATCGTCTTAATATTTCGACATTAATAATCCTTTAAATGCAACTATTTAAATTACTTTTATCCATTTTGAAGTATTCAGTTTACTGATATTATTCCTTCATACATATTTATATATTAAAATTACTGTTTGATAACTCAAATATTTTTCGTACATTTCAATTATTTTGTGGATGACGATTTTATCTTCGGTTTATATTTCTAAAGATACAAACTTTGGAGAACTTAATTTTATATTTAATTTCTGGATTCTGGGACTATTACAGTTTAAATTGAAAAATTTTCAAAATAAAATTAGTAAAAATAGAGCCGAATTTTACTAAAAACTAACAAAAGAAACAGAAAGTTCTTCCATGATAATATAATGGAAACAGGACATTGATGAATAGCATGAATATAAGGCATAATAGTACTATATATAAGAGTTTATAATTGTACTAAATGGTTTTTATATTCTCCTTTTAAATTATAATTAAAATAACTTACACTCTCTCGGTGGTTTCATTATGTATTCCAATTAGTTTCGGTAATCTCTTCAAAATATTAACAATCCTTTATCCATTGAATTACTAGATATTGGAATTACCCATTTGCAAACCTGTAAAAAGTTCAATCACAATTTAGGATTCTCTTTCTACCATTTAGAGTTTGTAAAAAAAATTTGAAAAAAAAAAACGATTTTTAACTTTAATATTTCCAAAGAAACTGGTTTTAGCCAGTTTTCAAATTTTTCTCAAAAAGTAAAATAGAGAAAAATATTTTAATTTTTATAAAATAACAAAAACCGAAATCAGTATCAACGTCAAAATATAAAAATATAAATTAAGGATTACATATGCATATTACTTACACAAAATAACAAAAACTCCAACAAAAATTTCAAATAATATTTATGTTATTTTCTCTAATTTTAATTTCTTTTTTTAAAAAATAGGATTTAAAAAAATATGCACTAAAGAGTAGATAAGTCTTGTTCTTATTTTGAACACAAATTGAGAATACTCGTTCATTACCTACTGATCTTGATTTACAGTTTTCATGGCATCAAATAACAATTTTTTGTTCTTTTATTCGTTATCTCAAATAATGAAAATTCAGCTTTAAATTTCTTTGGTTTTGTGAGTTTTCTGCAAGGTCTTCAAGAATCTTATAAATTGATTTTTCCATTGCTTCTTTTAGAAAAGCTTTCCTCTGATGAGTCATTTCGTCGATTTGTTCTTCACCAGGATCAGTTTCAGCATAAGAATTCGGAAATATTCTAGACAATATATTTTACAAATAACTCATAATTTTAGTTTTTGAAGCTAAAGAAAGTTCACTAGATTTCTTCACTGGACTAAAAATGTTTAGTGAATTTTGTAAATGCGTCGAAAGAGTTGCTGATTCTAGTTTTCTTCTTTCTCGAATTCGTCCTTCTAAAGTATATAATAATTTCAAACTTATTTCAGTGTTCAAATTTTTTAGTTCATTTAACAGAAATTCAAATATACCTTCACTTGTTTATAAATTGGCATATGATTGGTCCTAAGCCTTCAGCTTCTAAACAAATCGGTTCCAAATGATAAAATTAAAAATATTTAAGAAAAAAACAAGAAGAAGAGGAATATCTAGCCTTTCCGGGAAGCCGGTTTTCAAATGTAACAAACTGACTTTTAAAAATTAGGGTTTGAAAAACCATCAAACCCTAGTAGTGTTCGATGTTTGCATCAGTTAACAGGAATGTTGCTAATGATAATATCCCCTAAACTATTGTGGTATGATTGATTAAAAACATTTTTTTAAGTTTTAATGTAATTGATAGTCGTCTTTCATCAATTGAAAAACAATTTGAAAACTAATTTTCTTTGTTTGGGAAAATATCTCTAATATTATGTTATAATTGTCAATCTCTAAAAAGAATTAAAGTGTCGCTGCATGTCAAAGTTCCATGGTGTGCATTCTAATAAATTACAGTCTATTACTGAAAGGTTCCAGGAAAAAACACAGTAATCAATACCGTTATCATTAAGCAATCGCTCCACCCACCTTAATACTTTTTCTAAACTGGGAAATTAGTTCTAAACAGATAATAGCTTTTTATTAAATTCGTAATCGCTAACGTAGAAAGGGAAAGGAGATAACATATTGTGGCGTAACTTCTACTAAATCCGTAAAGTCAACAGGTTCGCTTGACCCTGGGTAACGCAGTCAAAAGTAACAAACGACGGAGACTTTTATTAAACACGAAGGCACGAATACGAAGACAGCAAATATGGAGTCGAGGCGTACACACGCAATACACAGCAACACACATGCAACAAGCATATGCCCACAAATAGTAATCGGTAATAATAACGACCACAGAGACAAAAAAGCATGGCAGAATTCCTCAGAATCAGCCTTACAGAAACGAGCCAATAAGAACCGTGATATGCCTAATTGTTCTAGAATTCATCTGCCAGACAGAATATACGTAGCTAAAAGGTTTCTAAAAGTGCATACAAATCTCAACTGTATCTTAACTTTAGCTGAATTCAACTGCTAGCTCACCGCTACATGATTGACTACTTCATACACGACATGATGCTGCTTCTATAATAAACCCCATTATTCCACAACAGCTCAATTTTCAACAATCGCTTGTGTTCCACTCAACACCTTTTTGCATGACTGATCCGACTATTCCGCCGTAGACTCGCTTTGAGATTCTAAATCTCTCGAGCGTCTTTTCCACAACTGTCTTCAACTTAAACTGTCGGTCATTTATAGTTCTTGGAGCCGGACAAAGAAGGTTCTGGAACAATCAGGCATATCTCGGTTTTTACTGGCTCTGTCACCAAAATTCTGTAGGATTCCAGTATTTTATTGGATCGCCAAAGTTATCAAATTCGTTGCCAAGCCCTGAGATCACCGATTCGGTATCTGATCAGCGTCAAACAGAGCTGAATTTAAAACTTTCTTTCTAGTTATTGAACTACCCGTGCTGAGAAGCAACATTTCAGATTTGTAACAATATAGTATAAATTAAATTCAACAAACAATAATCTTTTTATGCTAATTATTTGTTAAATCTGCTACACTTTTAGATTTTTAGATTTTTAATACAACAATAAATCTTAAAATGTCGTTTAAAATTATAAAGCAAGCTGATTCTTAATTTATATAAAATATATATTCAAAATAATTTTAAATAAACAATTTCTTTCCTCAGATTCATTTTCACTTTCAGAAAATTCGTAAAAAAAACTTTTTTTCAGCTTGTCTTGTTTCAAGTTCTTGAAATCCTTAGGTTTAGGGCTTTGAAAACAATTCTGGATTTTCTAGATAGTACAATATTTTAATATTCTTTGAATTTCAGTTAATCAATCAATTAAATTTTATTCCATATGCTTGACATCGTCTGGTAATTAATTTTAAAAAGGAATGAGTTCGATATTCTGTAATGTTTATAATAGTGAATAAAATATTAAATATTAAAAAGCAGAAAAAAATTAATAAAAAACCTTTTAAAAATTGATTCTACTGGATTTATTTTGCTAGGAAAAAATATTAAAAATTGGATTTCTTTGAATTTGAACTTTTTTTTTCATTTTATAAATATTTTCATGGAGACTATAAATATTTTTTTATTTCTAAAAAATATACTTTCTAATATGTATATATATATAAACAACAAAGCTTTGGCATACGTCGTAAAATTTTTATTCGAAAAATTTTGGTTATGCTCCCATCTGATTGGCTCTTTTAGCCAATCAAAAGATGAGACGCTTCCCTTTTATCCTCCAAGCCTCCCTTGTTTGTTTCAATAATTCCCCTTTTTAAGGGAATTGACAAATTCCCTAAAAACGAGCTCCACAATGGAGCACATCGATCGGAATTTATTTGCCTTAAATATGCCATTATTTCCGTTCCAGTTCCCTTTTCATTGATTTTTAAAACGCTCAAAAGAATAGCAAAATAACGTCCTTTGCTTTTGAGTAGGGAAGAAATTATAGGAATTGAGGCTGAATGGTAGGATAATATGAACCGCTTGGAGCCGGCAACTTTCTGTAGTTTTTCTCTTAGAAGAAAATAAGACGAAAGCATTTGTTTAGGCGTATTCCAATTTTTAAAAGCATTGTTAGAATTGATCGAATTGTAGTATTGATGTCTTAGACAATTTGTCAGACATATATGTTGTTAAACAAACAGGAGCTTATAAATTTGAATCTATGTCAAACGAGTTCTTTTATGTGTTTTTCTGTTTAAATTTTTTTTTGATGTACTGTTTCTCAGACAACTGAACTTTATCTGTTTCATTGTTCGAAATATTTATTTTCTAATATTTTATGGCACTTCTTACTACATATGCACTAAGTTATATAACTTAGCAGTTGTGTATATTTTTTCCTGTCTAAGTAATCACTCAAGCCTGAAGTTGATATAGCTTCAAATATTTATTAATTTATAGATGTAATATCCATTTCTATCCAAAATATAATAACAGTTTATGAATACGTAAAATGCGCATTCATTAATTGTTATTATTTTGAAAATTAAGTCACCTGAGAAATCCAGTATTGCATATTCAAAATTTTATGCCACACTATTTTATATGTTAAGATGGTATATTTTTTATTCTTTCTTGTGAAATTTCAAAGATTCTAAAATTAAATTACCATATCATATCCAATGGTGAGGTAAATGGGAAGAAAAACTGATATTGATACCTGTACTCTAGTATTAGGAGAAACAATGACAACAAAACACTATGTCTCTGACTTATGCTTTTTAAACCAATTCTGGGGGGAAATTAAAAAATGAAACCATGCCCTAAGGAACATTTGCACTTGCCGAATCAGTGATATGAGAGGGTACAAAAAAATGTCATAAAATTTCGTACATTAAAATATCTGTCTTAGTATGCTGCTGGACATATTTGAGATTTCTAAAGTAAACTTACTATATTAAAAGATTCAAAATTTCGATTTTATTTATTATGGTAATTATAATTTTTGTGTAATTTCAATTGGTTGACTCAAAAAAGTACATTAAACTTTCTCATCAAATTTTGTACTATTGGTTTGAATTATTATAGTTTTGCATTTTTTAATTCTCAATAGTGCACAAAACTGGTTTCTTTTAAAATCTGGCGTTTTTAGCACAACAAAAGGGAAGATTGAAAATCCAGTAATCTTAGTGCTACATAAAAAGCAGATTTCTGCTCAGATTTTCAATTATTTTTTGTGTATAATGTTATGTGTAAAAAATATTAGTTTCTGTATAATTTTTGTTCGATAAGCATAGATTTTGTTATTCAAAATGAATTTTAATAATTCTGCTCTAAATTGCCCATTCCTAATTCGGTAATCTTCTGATCTAATACCTGCCGAATTATCGATATTCCATTGAATGCTGAAAAATTTGATTGAAAAGAAATGTTTTTAACTTATTTAAATATCGTTGAGCAAATGTCCTTAGGAATTTAAACATAAAATAAGTTTAGTAAATTTTATAAACTTCACAACAGGTTAAATGTATGTACAACTTCCATATGAACAGCCACGTTATAATATGAATTATAGCTACTAAATATGAACTAAGGAATAAGCCATTCAAAATGCTTAAAACCACAATGATAAAATAGAGAATAAAAATAACCTCTATTTTATCAATTAGTTGATAAAATAGAGGTCTTTTTGTATTTCTTTATTAGATCTATTAATGTCTAATGTTGTAGCAAAATTAATGCAAAATAATATCTGATATTATTGCACAAATTTAATTATATTTTAAATCTAACTGTTGTCATATGAGTGTTTATTTTCATCATATATTCAAACTTTTTTGTGTTCTTTGTTCTTTTAACATAATAGACATCTTACTTCATGAATAGACATTGAAAATTATTAATATTTTAGAAGAATTAGGCGTACAAAGTATGAAAACTTTGGAATAAAAACGTCTTGCATGAATGACATAATTATGCAAATATCTATCAGTCATTATAAATGTATACAGAATTATAAAATGTTAAAGTTTTGTGAAAATCTAATACTAACAGTTGCAGTTGAACTCCTATGTACTTACTTAAAGATTTCAGGAAAAATATCTAATATACAGAAATACATATTGCAAATGTTTCATCAATTGTCATGCCGTGCTAAATTTCTGAAACTAAAATTAAAGAAAACTAAAGATAACTAAAATCAAAGAAATTTAATTTTTTAAATGTAGATGATAGAATAGAGCATAGAGAGAGATAGAGTAGAACATCAAAGATTTTGAAAAATTGTTAATGCTGTGCTTGTTGAAATATTATAATTTCTTATCTCGTCTTTATTCTGTATCCTGATAATGCATCTTTTATTAAACTAAAATTCTCTTTCCCAAATAAAAAAAAACGCTTATAGAGAACGCCATAAGGAATATTATCTATAAGAAGTTTAGAGAAAGGTATTATTTAATGTACAAATTTGAGTATAAGTTAAGAAAAGGGTATATAAAACAAAAACTAAAAATAACGATGACAAACTGGTAAATATTTATTCTTCTTTTTACATATTTCTTATTTCTTATTTCTTTTTTTATAAGCAGCTTCCTTTTTTAAAAGGATTTCTATTGCAATAAGAATGTTAAATGGTTTTATTTATTTCATACTTACATTTCTATTTATAAATAATATATTTGACTGCAAATAAGTATTCAAAATAAATTCAATGCAATAGCAATCGATGTGTAATTTTGTTAATCGTATAAAATTTTTGTTTGATATTTATTGGGCTTCATATTAAAGTTCTAGATTCCTGAAATATTGCAATATACGGGTATTCCATTATTCTTATGAGAAATTTTGTGACAAAATTTTGGAAATTGTAACTTTATTTTAACTTGCAATTGCTCCGTTACAATGTTCTCCAGCATTTATATGCTTAATTTGTACTTAAAAATAGAAAATTTTTGATAATTAAAAAGGTTATATCAAAGCCGCTATTAATTTAAAGGACAAAAATCCTTTAAATACATTTTAAATTTATTTTTTCATGCATATTTTAATTATGTGTTTTTATAGATCAATAAATGTATCTTATTAAACAGTAAGAGGATTAAACAAATGCGTCTTTCAATGAGTTAAATAAAAAAACCATTTTTTTAGTTTAAATAGTTTTGTTAAATAAAATATTAATTAAATAGCTCAAAAACTAATAAATTAATAGTTCAAAAAGTATTTTCAATTTAAATACTTTTATGTTCATTTAAAAAAATTAATCTTCTCCGGGCCCGGTTAACTTTTTCTAAAAAAAAACTAAGTAATTAATTTTATGTTTCGTATAAAAAGAGCTATTTAATAAAAATATAAAATAAATTCATCGGTTAAAGGTTTAAGAGAAAAGAGCCTTTAATGGAATTATATGATGTCTCATAATTACATGTAGAATTCACTACTTCTAATACTTTTTATATTAAATATTTTACATTCATTACACTTTTTATATTAGAAAAATGAATGAATTAATTTGATGTTCCTTATAATCCGTATCGTTTAATAAGATTAATTAAATTAGAAATTAAAAGAAAATTAAATGAGTATCTTGACTTCTCATGATCATGTCTGAGAATAGTATCTCCGCAGGAATATAGAATTACTACGAAAAAAAATTCGAAAAAGAATGAATTAATTGGAAAATTGAACTATTAAAACTTTTTTCATCATAAAAAGAAATTACTTTCTTTGATAGTTAAAAAAAATTTATGTAATAACTTTCCCATTTTCCGCATCGCAATTTACTCACGCTTCGGGGAATAAATCTCATTATAATAATTTTTGTCTATCTCATTTACAGGCAGTTGAAGAATAAAAATAAATTGCATTATTTACGATCTTCATATAATCCAGTCTACTTCCTCGTGGCAAATATTTATAAAGATCTGCCAAAAAGATATTTATAAAGATTTCCCAAATGCGTAATTATGATGGTTATAGGAAGAATAGATGTTTATTTCAACTCATTTACGCATAATTACTATAAGAAAAAGATTTTTAACTGGTAGATATATTAAAGTAATCTGAAATTATACATTAACTGAATGTTTCGTGTCCTCTTGTGGCTAATGAAATAATTTTCTTAAGTTTTGATCATTGTTTTAAGAAATTTTGAGATGCGATATTGTTAATTCATACATCATTCATTTTAATTGTTCGTATTTTAAATATTTTATCAATTTGCTTTTGTTTTGAATATTTTAAAAACATTCATGTCTCTGTTTAATTAATAACATCGCTCTAAAGATTGAATAATAATCAGTTTGGATTGGGAAAACCTCTAGACGAGTTGTACGTTTGATCGTACCAGATGATTAAATATTATCCTAAATTATTTCGTTTATTTGTATGTAAATAAAAATATGATAATAATTTATATAAAATATTTAATTATTATACTTTCGAAATTGTAAAATTTTCCCTTTTTGTTAGTATAATACTAGAGTTTTTTTTTTTTTTAACAATGCTTCATATTCGGGAATAGATAAATTTCTCGAAAGGTGATGACATCAAAAAATGTATAGGTCTAAGACATAACAGATATGCCATCATGGATTAAACGCCCTTCCACTCCCCTCAATTAGTCCAGTTCAGAAATAAAGAGATGTATGGCAGGCTCAGGTGTCACATTCGTCATCTGACTCCAGCCCAAACTTAAAAGGTCCGTTCTAAGATAGTTCCCTGTTACTGCAGATAAGATTGTATAAAGCCTTTTAGTAGCGCTTATGTAATCAAAATTCAAGATCCCAATTTCATCATTTTACTTTTTAAATTTATTTTAATTCTCTATATAAATAGTTTTATGTAATGAATTCTGAAAAACTGAAAAAATTTCATTATATGACCAACAAATATATAGTAACATTTAATTATATATTCTCCACCTAAGAGCTAGTTTCAAGATTTCGTATATAAAAAAAAAGAAAATTTAAATTTAGAAGCAATTTTAAACGAAATGGTAAAAAAAAAATTTTTGAATACAGACTATTGAATTATAGAATCGAGCATCTTTTAAGTTATGAATTAATATATATTAATTATTTTTTAATGACATAATGTTAAAAAATAATTATTTAGAAATATTAGAATAATGTTCGACATTTAAACAATACTTTATTTTAATTTGAGTGCTCAGGAGCACGGTGTTTGTAAATTAAATGATAGCATACAATTAATCTATACAAAAATTATCACAAAAAAGTTTAAGGTCTCAGTGTTATGGGTCTGATTGCTATTTTGCTTACTTTACCTACGGTTCTGGCTTCAGAACAAGATTTTTATGTACTAATACTTATTACATGGGAGTACATACTCTTACTAATCACTATGGGAAGTTACTTAGATATAAAAATGCTGCGGTTATCATTAGGCTTTCCGTTCGCCATGAATGGGGAAGATAACTTTTCAATAATTTATAAATAAACAGCTATATTACAGAAACATGTTTTTGTATTAGATTATGTTGTTCGTAATCTAATATATATTTATGGTATCTTTTCGTGTATTAATTTTCAATACATTGAAAGATGGTGTTGATATAATAAAAATATCAAAGATGGTGAGAATTTTAAAATATATCGTTTGCCAAATTTTAAACTTTAATATCGGTTACGTATGGCGCAACTTCTTCAAGGAAAATTTCCGCTACATTATCGAATCGAAATATACACATTATATCTTAGACATCCCTTTTTAATTATTATATTATGAACTTTCGTTTCCCTCTCATGACGAAATAGGAATGTTTTTTCCTCTTTATCAACTGCAGTCATATTGAAAAAATAAAGACCATTTTACAAAAGTATGAAACTACTGCTAAAAGCAATGTAAACAAAACATAACAAAATGTTGAAATATTATCTTGAAATAAACCATTTCAGTTTAAATAGAAGTCATAAATATATGAACTGTTTGAATCTATTGACTTTTTTCTTTCAAATTGAAATTGGAGTTGAATAATTTTCCTTATCATGGATTTAATTTCATTCCGCGGCTAAAGCGTCTGCTGCCATCTATCGACATCAGATAAAACTAATATCATTTTCTCTCTTCCAGAATCACCTACGAGTTGGCGGAGCAGGACGACTGGGCCTCTCTACTCAATGCATATGAAAAACGATTCACATTTTTTGTACCAGGGAACGAGGCTTGGGAGCAGCTGCGAAACGAAATGCCGACCGAGTACAAGCAGTTAACTATGAGAGTATTTCCTTACCATGTGCACAAGGTAAACCTGGATTTAAATGTTGACATGCGAAACACCTCTTCTAAATAATATATTTAACATCGGAATATTCATTTTATGTAACTACAAATCTCTAGCAATCATCAATATAATCCAAAATGTAGATCCCTTAGATTTGAAAAAATTAATAGAAATTCATACTTTTTATCAAAATTTAATGGCATGATATTTTAGGCTTCATTTTTATTATTATTCATAATGCTTAAATATGTCTTCACATTATTTTTTTAAATCATAATTCAAGAAATTCTAATGTGCATGCAAAGAGAAATATATTTTTAATAACACTGAAATGTGTGCGTGTATAAGAGCAAAAGTTAAAATAATGAAAAGTATTGGCATAAAATATATTTAAAAATATTTTTAAAAGTGTATTAGATGTAAAAAAAATCGTATAGCAAATGAACTCAATTATTGAAAAGTTTGTTTCTTGAGTTTTATAGTTGTGTAAGTTATATTTTTGCAGCAAAATCCTTCTAAGTCATTTGAGAAAATCTTGAAACTTACTTTAATCAAACATCTAATCAAAGTTTTGAAAAATCTTTTTATGGAAGACTGAATTTTTTAATTTTATCTCCAGAACTCTGTTCTGCTGAGAGTATTGAAAAAAAAATTTCCACGCACTTGTTGCAACTTGTAGATGCTTGATGATAAGCATTATTGAGTTAAAAAAATCACCATGTATTGGGTTGTTGTAGAAAAGGTTTGACTATATGTAGACAAATTTGTTCTTTATACATATTTTGCTTATGACGACAAATGGAAATTAAGGGATACAATGGCGAAAAAGAAGATAGAAAACAGGTATGAAAGGAATTAGAAAGCACAAGAAATAAAGGAAAACTTTCAAAATATTTGCCCAGTAATGTTCATTATATTCATATTTAATTCTATAAAACTTTGGCGACAGTCTTGTAAGCTGGTAGGCATTTGAAATATATATTACCACATCAAAAAATCATCGATTTCAGGTAATATGTTGTCGAATTTTGTTTTTCTGATACCTAAAATTATACATCTGTGGTTTAATTTTTAATTGAATAATTAAATATTTTGAAAATTATCCTGTTAATCTTATATGATAGGTCGAAAAGCTTAGTAATTTGATTTAATAAGCTATAATTTTTGCAGAGGGCTTACAAAAGATGATCAGGTTAATTCTAGATAAATGAGAAAATCGTATCTGCTGGCGACCAGCTCTCATTGATTCCATTACGAGAGATTCTACAACGCCATTTCGCTTCTAATTACAATTACGTACTTTATTATTTCACAAATAAACCCCTTTCCCTAGTATTGAAACTGTTATTGCCAAAATTAGTAATGTTCTGAATTCTAATTTGTCAACTTCAATAACGAATCAAAAGTTAAAAACTTTGAAAATAATTGAAATTTTTTTTCATGATATAAAAGTTGTAATCAGTATAATAAGACCATTTATATATAAAAAAATGCGCTTTATCTATAAATTCTAACTAATAGAGACTAATTAATTTTTTAATTAATAAATAAAAAATATGGCTTTTAAATATGGTTTGTATGTAAAAAAGAAATATGCACGAGGATTTCTAACTTTTAACTATTAAAAGGTTGTCTCAGCAAATAATGAACACCTGATAAAATAAACCTCTTGAATCATCCACATAAAATAAAATTGTACTTTTGAAAAAGCATATAAACTCTTTCATAAAAAAAAGGTTTCAGTGGAAAAATATAATTCAAATTCTTAATTTTTTCGTAATCCTTTTACTTTCATTTATACATAATTCGTCTATTTTTAATTAGCCTTTTATGTTATTTTTAGAAGTTTATATTCATGCTTTCCATCAATAAAATTTTAAAACAGTTCCGGGTAGAACACATAATGAAAAGCATTTCCTTCTTACCTGTAATAAACGTATAGAAAAACAGATACAATCTTAGTAATTCTGTTTGTAATTTATCTTCTCTAAATGGATGTGAAATAATTTTGACTAAAAAGATTTAACATTTTTCTAGATACAAATTTTTTTTAATATACATATTTAAAAATATGATTTGTTTGATTCTTTACTTAAATCTTATAATTCCACTGTTAATCTAACATCTTTAATTTAATAAATTAAGAATTGTAAAATAAAGAATTGTAAAGTGATTATTATGAAAATTCATCCAGTAAGAATATGTTTTTTAACTATACTGTTCACCATGCGTTTGGCGCAGCATAGCCATGTCCGGCTTTTGAGCCATTAAAATCCAACTCTAACTAACAAATATTAATATTATACAAGAAGGATTATTCGTAACATAATTAATCGAAATAAGAATTTAATATTTTTGTAATATCAAATTAAATTTGATGGCGGTTGGACTAGATTTCCTAAATTAAATTTACTTCAAATTAAAGAGCAAGATTATAAACATTGAGATTTCATGAAATGTATTTGAAAAATAAAAGTTATTTTATTTCACGCTTCTAAAAATTTCAGAAGAGAGCGTAGCAAATATTATCGCTTGTTTTCCTTTTTTTTTCCCCTAAAGATTCTGGACCGTCACCTTGTTGTCAACAGAGAATTACGGTCTACCGATTTGGAAAGACTAAAAGATATTCAAATGGTTCATGGAAATTTCAAGGTCATCCATAGTGGTTATCCTAATGGTAAGGTTCATTAGAGTTGATTTTAGTTAAATCTTCCCGGATAGTTATATGTTTCTAGTTATTTTGTTCACTTTTTTCAGCAATTAAAAAGTAATATTTCTATTATTCTTATTAAGGCATAATTATTTTAGCGACTTTAAAAATCCTTTTCTGTCCTTTTTGTAGCCTGGTACTCTTTCTAAAATGACCAATATTTTGGATAATTTTAATAAATTTTATGAATTTCACCTTTTTCAGATATTTAATGGCTTTTTAAAATTATTCTTTTCACAAAATAAAAATTAAGGCTACAGTCACTTATTTTTATACTGCTAATTGTATAAATTTCACACATAGCATGCATAAAATTCAGTATTGTCACTTATTTTTATAACGCTAGTTCTATAAAACTCTCATATCGCATGCATAAAGTTATAGTGTATGTAGTTTCTGTTGTTATTCAGTTTGTTGTTTGTGAAATAAAAATTTTTGAAATGCATTTTATTCTCAAAAAGTCATATTAAATATGTGGTGAATTGTACAGATTTTGAATCTTTACTTTATGATTTAGAACCTGGAATCATGGCCAAAATTTTCATAGCTTTGGATATATTAAAATTTATCTTTAAAAAATTAGTCAACAGCCTACATTCTGGAGTTAAAACCAAAACTCATTAATGTAATATAATTTTTTCCTTCAAAGAATCATTTCCTAATCCTCCAAAATGTCCAATCTTTTAAAGAAGTCAAAACAACTAGAATTTTTTTAATTACACAATTTGGAAGATTTCTAATAAATTAAACCTGTTAAAATGCTTGACAGTTTTACTAATCCTAAAATAAATCTTGCATTTGTAGATTAATACTTTTAGCTGATAGTCCATATTATAGTCCGAATCGAATAATAACATATATAAAGAAATTTAAATAAATAGAAATGAATAGATTAAAAATAACATAAAAATAAAATTAATTTAATTTTTTTAATGACAAATAGCGAACAGTTGTTAAAAAAATTGGGATGTTCCCACTAAGTAAGTAATATATTAACGTGTTCTTAGAAATTTCATTAATTTAGAGCTAATTAATTCCATCTTAAGTAATTCTTAGAATTTCAATTTAGTTATTATTAAAAAATGTGCCAACAATACCTATATAAAGCATCTGAAGTTCTAAATTGCCCATTAGAGCGATAAAACGAAGTCTAACTTTTGATTATCTGTTCGAAATAAAGAGTAATTAAAGTGTCAATAAGATTATTTCATAAATTTTAATGGCATTATTCGAATCCAAATCGTTTAATTTTGCTTTATGTTACGGAAGAATTCAAACAGACCAAATACTGTCAAAAATATGCCCACCCCGAAATGTTATTTTACTCTGTCCCAAGCAGGTCCTTTGTAATGAGTAAAAGCTTTATAGTTGTGAAATTAAAATGCATGTGCATCTTGTATTTTGTGATGGTTATTATTAATGTGTTATTTTGCATGTTTGTTCCTGCACTTAATATATGTAACGATGAAGAAACTTGTTATATGCAACACTTTCAAATTCGTAATTAGCATGGTTAAGAGATCATTTAGTTTCATGTCATTTAGTTTTTTATACTTTCCATTTAAAAAAAATTTCAGTAAAAATAAGGATAATAAAAAAAATTAATAAAATAAAGGAAATACGTAATCTTTTAGCTTGAAAAGCAACTTTGTACCATTTTTAAAAAATAATCTTTTTCAATTACTTCCGTAATTAATATGTGTGACAACTTGTAATAATGGCATCATAATTTTTCGACCTTCGCAATCATTTTTTAACAGCAAATGAATTATATCTGCTACAGGTTGTGTTTGGTAGTGCCATCTATGAAGAAAACTATTAACTATACTTTGAACAAAATGGAAACGCTTTGATCTAAACTTTTATATAGCCATAACAAAAAAATTGAAAGAATGCACTAATATTTTTAAAGAAATTTCTTTAAGATTTCAAACTTAACACTTTGGTTTTTACATGTGTGATAAAATTATATAAGTTCGCCTTTATAAATTTTCGCACTTTGGTTTATTATTCTCTGATACTCCAAAGTACACAGCAATACTGTGTATCAAGTAATTATTATTTGCTGTGCCAATATGGCGCTTTAAAATTTCAAAACAACAGAATAAAAATTTCACAGATAAAAAAAATAGAACAAATTAAGAGCACTAAATTTCTAAGTTAATATATATTTTACTTGTGGTGCATTCTCGAAAAGAATATAATTCTTATAGTTCTGGAAAAAATGAATAATTGTGCAGATTAATATTTTAAATAAAATTAATAATCAAGGCCATTAATTGTTTAGTAATTAAAGTAAAATGTTTTTCATAATCGAATCCTTTAACTGATAAGCAATCTTTCTTTTATATATATATATATATAAACAGAAATATAATCCTTTTATACTGTCAAATGCATCAAAAAGAAAACTATAGCTTTCAGAGATTATCAATCAATAGAGATAAATTCATTAGTTTATACTTCGACTTAAAGATATCTTTGTTGGATAAAAAACGAAAAACAGCTCATTTAAAGAGGGGGGAAACTAAGCATCTCAACAGTTTCCAAGAACGGTATTTCATTTATTTATAGAAAATTCGACCGAACTTTCAACGCTGCGATATTGTTTTATATGTTTAAACGAACTTAAGCCGAGTGTTTACTTTCTGAGATTCGTTGAGTTTATTCCGCCCACAAGTGTATATAATTTTTGTTCTTTGTTATGCCTGCTCTATTTTGCCTGCTTTTTCATCACTCCACTTCTCTTTCTGCTGCACTCAGGAAAGAGAAATATATCTGGAGGTTTGCCGCCTCTAGGTAAGTACGCTTTCTGCATGGACACTGCTTTTCGTTAGATGCTTTAGGGTCGTCACTAAGGACATTTGTCTTTGAAATTTTATCGTTATTCTTGCTGTTGTAGTTTTATGTGTAGTTTAGAGTAAATGTATGGTACAGGTAAAGTATGAAATACCACTTATCAAACATAAAATGCTATGATGGTGTATGATATTTTGTCATATAATTACGGGGACGAGAATCTTTAAAAAATGATAGAGTGATTTTTGCTGTTGTTGAAAGAAGCTCCGGATTTAGAATTAGTGAAAAATTGGGAAGAAATTAAGATGCAATAATTAAATGTTTAGCAGATTTGCTTTTGTTAATACTATTGATTTAGTCGTATTATTTACTAAGTTACAAATTATGAACTGAAAGCAGCAGATATCTTATTTTAACAACACTAATAAAAGCAAGAACACAATCGAAACATACGAAAATAAAAATTCAAACCTAAACATACACATGAACTTTAGAAACTGTGAGTTTTTATTAACTTATTTATTTATTTCTCCTGATTTATTATTTTAATTCCTTTTAATTCTTTCTTGTCATTTGTGATTTTAATACTCGGCAATAAAATGCGGCAATTTTAAATATCTTATTTTCTTAGAGTATTGCAATCAATATCAAAGAAACTAATCATTAATATTCATTGTACCAAAAACTATCTGCATTCAATAAAATAATATAACTATTTTGTGTTCTTTGTGTTTTGTAAAATTGATAAATCGAACTTTTCAGAAAATGATTTTTTAAAGTTATGTGCAATTATTTTTTAAAAAATGCAGGAAAAAGTTGAAAAGAAATATCTCGCACATTCGAAATGTTTTATGTGAAACTCCAAAATTTCTAACCATTTGATATAGTTAATGAATAATTCTAAATTAATTTGTCCAAATAATTGTTTGGACTAAGTGCTTTATTCTAAAATGCCCTTCTAATCCGCCCATTCCCAGTAAACTGTTTAAAATGGAGGGAAAAGGAGCATGTTATACCTGTTCAATGCATCCTTCAGGGTTTTTTTATTTCTAATAAGGATTTCCAGTAAATGTAAATTTTATAATTTTCTCGTTGAAGATAATTCTGTAAAATGTACTGGTTATAACTGATATCTAGGTATTAAAACTTATATATCTTGACATAAAGCATTTACATAGAAATGATATTTCATACTTTACCTGGTCATTATGTAAAATGCCTGAATTTACACTTTATGGAAAACACATGGCATTTAATGCATAGAATACTATCGAAAATATTTTACAAATTTTAAAATTAAAATTTACATTAAGCTTGATCGCAGTGCAATTGTGATTTACTTCTCCTGTTTTCTATAATTTAATATTATAAGTACTATTATTAAACAATATATTTACTATTATTAATCAATATATTTACTATTATTAACCAATATATTTGCTATTATTAACCAATATTAATACACTATTATTAACCATAACAAATTACTCACATTGATCTTAACATCTATCCAAGTTTCCCATGTCACTCTAAAGGATAAAATAAGTTTAATTAGATTTCAAATCTTTTTTTAAAATATGTCTCAAAGAAACTGAAAGTAATTCTTGATATTTAACCCCTAAACCAAAATAATTCTGTGTTAAGCTGTGAGAAGTAAAAATGAATCTAAGCTGCTAATTTAAAAAACTAGAACGAATTATTTAAAATTATTTCTAAGAACAAAATTTCAGATTATGTAAACGCATTTATAAGTAAAACGCTCATATTATTTAAATACATATGAAATCTTGATTAATCTTGGGTAATTTAAATTTTTTAAACACTTCGATTTTTAAATAAAGAAAAAATCAGATTTTGATCAAGTTTACAATATATCCTTAAAGGAAAAATTAACTGTTTATTTCCTAAAATGAATCACAATTATTTTTAAAACCTATAAAATAATCTAATTATAATTAAATTTAAATATGTTTAAACTCACTTTTAAAAAAATTGAAAAAAAATCTATTCGAGGGAAAATTCTCAAATTTGAAACTCAGGTTTCTATTCTCTTGAGTTTTTATTCCATTCAGGGAACAAACTTTTAGTTTCTTCTGAATTAATCTTTAATGATATGATACCAGCAAATTTATGGCATTAGTATCCTACACACAAAATAATTACACTGCTTCTTGGAATGATCGGATATAGTTAATTATACTAGTCCATTTTTCTTCAACTCTGTTCTCTGTTCATTCCTTATGGTGTTTACAAAAAGAGAGCGTTGACCTCTCTCTATTAATATTGATTAGAGCGTGAAAGCTGATGTAGACTAGATGTCTGTCGCTAAGATAGAAAAATCCCAGAAGGTTTTCATCGAGTCAAGTAATGAATTAAGGGGGTAGACGAGTTCATGGGGCGAGGGGAGAGGGGCTAGCTAATCGAGGTTTGATAGTTGTTGATGAAGATGATGAACCCACTTTGATTTTCAAATATTGTCACTCGTTTTATATTTATTGATATCTATTGACTTTATGAATAGTTAAATGTCCAACCTCAAAAATGCATGCTTTGGATGCTGTGACAATTAATTTGTTTTGAGTCGAAAAAAACACGGGATACAATGAGAAAGAAACGATTTAGGGCTCATAAAATCGACCGATCACTGAGTGAAAAAAAAAATTTGCAGAACTGTATAAAAAATTATAGAATAATGGGGAAGTTTTACAGTGTTCTAAGAATCGCAATAGAATCATAGTAACTTCTAAATATACATGAATATTAAGTAGTACGGAATGTAAACAAATTTAAGTAAGAATATCGCGGTACTTTAAAAGTTTTTTTGGAAAGATCTTTAATCTTGAAGTAATTAGAATATATAGGAAAAAATAATTCTAATAAAATAAAAGAAATATAAAATAAATAAAAAGAAAAGAAAAATGCTCCCATATGCATCTTCATTAAACTAAACATCGGGAAAATGACCAACATTCAAACAAAACTCTTATAATTCTGAATATTAGCAGCATTTCTGGTTATTCTGTCAGATTATATGTATATTGTAAAGGCCGAATTATAAAACTGAAAAATAATATATTGAAAAATGTTATATAAAAGAAAATAATAAATTGAAAAATTACCATTAATAGCAATCAGTATAATAAAAACGAAATGCAATATCTAAGAAATGTAAATATTATAAATATCTCAACACATATTTCTGAAGTGCTTCCAAAGTGAACTGAGGGAGGGGTCCAGTAGCTTCTGATGGTATGAACCCCTGAGCACACGAGGGCAGATATCTGGCTTCTAGCTCACACACGTCACAAACCTTTTTTAGAGGGCGGACTTCATTCATGTATTTCATCCATTGATCCACAGATCGTAATTTATATCTAGAACAAAGAACAGCTATCTCTAACCCAATACCCCGCCCAGTGGTATTACTCTCGACAGGGAGGATTTTGTGACTAAGACAGACTTAACGTGCGAAAGCCACCACAACACGGAGTGTCTTCGGCTGGCAGGCTCGAATTCGCTACCCAAGAGGTGCGAATCCAAATCCCTACAAACCAGGCTATACCCGGCCCCATTTTATTTATTATTATTATTATTTCGTGAATTCTCTGCTGACCAAGAATCAAAATAAAGAGACATGTCCATAATATTATTATCAATCCACATATGCCTCAAGTTGGGATGCAAATCAAGAAAAAAAATCTTTTAAAAGTTAAAATATTCTCTATCGTTTGCATTTTGCCTCTTATTGTCTCGACATTTCTTGAGGCAGAGTTATATATTCCAGTTTATATTCACTCGTAATCATGCCTTTTTATGCTTTACTATCCTCAACAATTACTCATTACAAGCAGATTTAAATAATCAGACTATTATTAATTAGAAGATGAACAGTTTAATTTTTTCAATATTTATTATAACAGTTGAGCCTTTTAATATAGCAATATCCCCTTCCTAAATATGTTGACGCTTGTGTTGCTTACATTTTCCATTGTTAATGAAATTCAAAATCTAGCTAGGAACATCTTACTGACAATTAGTATACTAGATAACGGCTGAAGGATTCATTTCAATATTTTTTTAATGTTGGAACATTTTCAAAATACTTCCTTCAAGTTCCAAAACGCCACCGAGACACTTTACTACTGATTCGTTATAGAACGGTTTTATAACAAAATTCCGTAAATCTTCCGACAGGCCTGGGTGAGAGAATAAAAACTTTTAACTTTGTCTTTCATTTTTATGTACGAAAAATAATATGAAAAAACATTCCTTAAAAAGAATATCAAATCATCCACTTGTTTATGCCTTACCCTGTAAACCCAGGTAGCACATCCTGTAGCATAATATTGTACTATATTGTGCAATATTATATGATATAAAACAATATTCCACAATATTAAACAATATTGTGAATATTAATCAATATTGTATTTGTGTGCTACTAGCGAAAATTAATCCAAATAGTTTAAGAGTTGAATAATTAGAAAAATATGTCAGAAATAAATAATTATTTTTAATTGATGATCCGCCGTAGAATATACTACGGCGGATCATCAATTAAAATTTCAAAATTATTTCTAACAAGTAATTCCAGTAAATTGTATCTGTATGATTTTTTATACTATTACAGGTGAACTATTGTTGGAATGGGAAGGACTTCAAGCCCGCATCATCCGCCCAGACGTTCAAGCTGTGAATGGAGTTATGCACGTGATCGACCGCGTCATGATGAAAAGGCGTGATCTTACGAAATCCGGATCTTCGATTGGTCCACGCTGCACTGGCTTCTTAGTATTCATCCTCGCCTTTATTCAAGTCGCCATCTTGTTCTGAAGACCAATTCGCAAAGACACAGAACAACAAGAGCACACAACAAACAAATTCAACAACTCTGGCCGCGACGACTTTGGACGTACAATGAGTATTCATACTCACCAATCTGAGGTGTGCTTTTTTGGCATACTGATCGGCTTAAGCCGAAAACTTGTGTTCAAACGTATGAAACATTCTTGAAATCCTCTCAACACCGTTTGATACAAATAGAAGAAAAATTTAGAAATTGACGGGATAAAAAATTTGATACATTTGTGTGCTGAGGGGGGAAAGGGCTCTGAGAAAAAATATCATAGATGAACAGAAAATGTATTTAAAATTATATAGAGGCCAGATTATATAACTGCTTGCGATTAGAGTATAAAAATTAAAAGCTGATTTAGTGAGCATTACCAAAATTCGAACGTCCATTTATGCTTTCTAAAAGTGCATAAAAGAAAATATCATCAATTTTAAATAAAGTGTTCATTAATTTTGATTAATTCAGCCAAAACATGGTGTGTTGCATATAAATTTAATGTAAATGCCTAGATATTGAAAAAAAAATATCAATAGTTGAAGATGTTTAAATCAGAAAGCATTAGATAAATTAAATAAATAGAACAACGTGAAATTTCAACGCTCAAAAATAAAATGCTTTTATAATATTAGAAGAAATTAGTTTTCTAATAAATAAAATTCTATGTCTAATTAAAGAACAATTAAGATTGAGAAATTTAATCTTTATCTTTGGGATGTAAAAAAAATTTCTGAAAAATTATTCATTTGGATGTAATTTTTACCTTGCAATATTTATTTGTACGTTTATCATTTCCTCTAAGTTATTGTCATCGTTATATAGACACTGCCATTACAAATATCGGGAGGAATTTGCTTTCACTATTGGTGAACGTTTCATTGTTAGAACATGCGATGTTTCCAAAGACTGGAGAGTGTAGTTTTGTGTCGTCATATTTAAGCCTAGTTACAAAAATGATTGGATAAAAATCAAAAACTAGATAACGCAAAGCAAATTATGGTGTTCCGTTGACCCAAAATGGTTGTTAGTTCTTACTTTTTCAATGTATTGTGGAAACACTTGTGTTCTGCTATAGCACGCAGCAACTCTTCATGTTGATTGACGAGTATTGTGATGATATATTTAAATGTTAAAATATGGCCAATGTGTGAATATTGTTATATTATGCTCCCATTATATATAAAGCGGACTGAAACTGTTTTAAAGCATGGTTTCTTAAAGTCCTGATTTCTGTCGAGAGTTACAAAAATAATTTCATTTCACTTCTTGCCTGTGCACCTCTTTAACCACTGCATATGGTTTCGTCTGCTGAATATTTGTATCGGTGTTTGTACGGTGGAATCCCTCCCTTTATAGCCTGCTGATAATGAAAAGACTGTCCAAGTGACTCTCTTGGATTATGTATGTATAGTCAACAGCAACAAATAACTGAGAAATGTAAATCAAGAAACTGGAATATATTATGCTTTTGTATTGTTATCAAAATTTCAGATTTTATTGGAAATTGTATGGATAAGAATAAGAGCATGGTAAAATTATATTAAACCAGGTGTAACAGATTTTCAAAGAAACTTTCAATCCTTCTCCTTTCCTTTCTTCCTTCAAAAATTATGTGAGGCACAATTCTGATCAATAAAAAAGATAATATAGTTTTTACCATTTTTCTAGTTTATGCATGAAACTCCTGTGCATTATGAAAGGTTTTATAAAAATGTTGATAAAGATTTTATATTTTCTAAATCAATTACTCCGAGTATATATGCCTGTAACTAACAACTAACTAATTAACAAAGTTATTAACAATAGATTTTACTAGAACTAACAGTAATAAACAATAGATTTTAATTGAAATAACATGATCTTTCTGAAAATCCTTTAAAGCTAATTTTTCAAAATAAAAATATGTGTTTTTTGCCTTGTAGTCATTCAGTTTCTTGTATTCATGAATTGTTACATAGAATTTAAAAAGCAATAATTCTAGGTGGTATCAGAAGTTTGATAATCGAACCAGTACCCTCAAAAGCAGTCGTCGCGCCGACAATATCAGATGTTGAAAACTGTTAATACTTAGTAGAAAGACAAAATGTGTTTAATAAGTACATGATCTGAGATTCAACAAGGGCATGATCTCAGATTCAACAAGTGTATGATGAAAATAAAAATCTCTACTTTGAAATGACATCAACCATTCATTAGATGAAAGATTCAAAAATAAGAGCTTGAAAGTGTGGCACCCAAAAAAAGTCGTCGATTTTTGGTAGGGGATAGTTGATGGTTCATTGCAAAAAGGAAGCAAAGGCCTCTAATTGAACATCGAAGAGATTACCAAATAATTAATCACCTAACATTTTATAAATATGGAAATAATTTACTTAAAATAGTTTAATTAAAAGAGTTCTTGTATTCGGGGGATAATCTGTCCATGAAACGAATAGAACTTTTTCAAGGTAAAAAAAAATTCGTCTTAGCTAGGATTTTAACAAATTCAAATGTGCTCGGATTATTAAGTATTATTCCAGTATTATTACATTTTTTCAATGTATAGAAAGTATTTTAAAATTGTATTCTTATAAAAATAATACAAGTTTCAAATATTAACATACATTATATAATATCGGTTGAAAGTTTTTCTAAAGGATCAACACTGCTCTCTTTTTTTATTTTAAATGGAGACTTTGAAAACTGCAGCAGTTAGTGTCTATTATCTTTCTACTAAAAATAATAAGTAAATATAACGATTAATATTCATGTTTGAAGGAGTGGTCAGAATGATTCATTATTCGTTTAAATGCTAAAGAAGGTTAGCGGGCCTCTTCTGGTTGAATGCCAAAAATGCAGGAAGAGAAATAATGTTCCTCTTTATCAATCAACTCAGCAAGTGCGTAATCAGTTCCGCAGTTTTGGTATACACCCAAAACGCTTATTCAACAATTATTAGTTTAAAGACTAGGATTGTTTCAGTCTTGTGCACATGGACGAAATATTGTTGAATAACTCTTCTCAAAACGTTTGCTCTTTCTTCTTATTATTAAAAAATGGATATGCTTATCAATGGTCTGAAAGAAAACGACTTTGCAACTTGGGAATTATTTTGAAATGAAGTTTTTTTTTTCTTTGTAATTGTAATTATTAATGGAATTTTCCCATTTTCCAAAGAAATGAAAGAGTAAAATTGTAAAAACAATTGGCTTTAATTATGTTTTATAGTGGATTAAATTGCATTTAATCTCAATGAAGCTATATCTCATTTGATCTCGGAAATGATTTTGATCTCATATTTCGAAGTATGAGTCTATTAAAACATTAATGACTTAAAGAAATAAAATATTAGTTTCCTACTAACTGTAATAAATATTAATTTATATATAATAAGTATTATGAATCATAAATTTATTTTTTATTTAAACAAAACTCTATTCTATTTGGATGCAATTAAAAAAATTAATTCCATTATAAAATAATTGTGTTTATTTTAAATTACTAAAATTTATCGAAGGCATTTCAAAATTCAGTTTTCCGTGGTTTATAAAGAAATCCTTAATTAACTGAATTTAAAAGCCTTTTTAGGAAATTTAATTTATAGTATTTATTCTTATCCATTACAATTTTCATTTAAAATTATAAATTTGTGCATTTAAAAATTTTTTGTGCTTTTGAATGTAGACATTATTGAATGTAAACAAGTGTCATGTGATATCGGTGTTTCATGAAAACGTATCAGGCCAGCATTAATTGTTCGTCGACGCTGTCTCGTTTTCAAAAAATGAAGAATCTCAAACCTACTTTCAAGCGTAAACGTTCAATAAATACTGTACTGAGACGCACAAATGAATGAAATTAAATATAATCATGTGATGCTGGTATACATATTTTTTGTCAGTGTCATGTGATATGAAATAAAATTTAAATGGTTAACTGACAACATTCCGTTTCACATCCTTTATCGGCAAAACGAGCGGACCAACAAGCACATGCATCAAGCAAAGAAATTTAAAAAAAGCAGCGCTCGAGAATTTTCACACTGAAAGCAGTAGCGCCATCTGTTGATGATTTTTCAATTTAGTAGTTATAAATCATCTATTTTAAAAAAATGAGCTATATTAGAATTCCATAAAGGAGATTTAAGAACTTTGTTAAATTTGTGGCTTGCGATGTGTGTTAATTTTGCAAGGTACCAGAAACGTTATCAAAATTGATACTTGATTATGAATGATGTTTTAAATAAATGGATTTTACTGCCGAATAGATGTTTTATTTTATTCTTTCATGCAGCTCATATGAGTGTGTTTAATACAAATAAATTGTTACTCACAAATATCATGTATTTTATTGTAATGTATGATAGGTACTTTTTAGAAATCAACCCAATAACGTTATAAAAGATGGTGAGAATCACAGTAAAGTAGCAGTTCATGTTTTTCATTTATACATCGATCATCACAATCCCGTGCCATTTGTATATATTATAACGATTAAGTGCTTAGTTTATACGACGCAAAGCTTCGATTATTTTGCATAATTTTTTTCTTCTCTAAAATTTACAAATTCTCTGTCTCAATCGTAATTTTTAAGATTCTATCAAAACGTAAACTATTTCTAGAAATCAAGGGAAGCAACAATTTCTACCTTTTTGCTATTTCAAACCGGAAGAAAACACAAAAATATTCTTATGAATTCTCATTATATTCTTCTTCTTGCGTACAGCCGACCATCCCACCACCACTGAACGTAACAATATCGACAGGATTTGTTGTGGTCAACTATGGACTATAGCAATGTCCATCCTTACATTGATCGAATCTGTCAAACTGATATTCTCTTCGAGATAATTGGCCCCAAAGTGGTCAAATACTGACCATCTCCTCCTCTAAAAACTTTCAAACAGTTGACGAAAAAATGAGAATTTTAGACATCGTGTCCTTCAGAGTCCTAAGATTACTTGGTACCATCAGTACTGAACTTAGGGCCCGACTTAATCTAGTTGGGGACCGGGGCAAAAACTTATTTGGGTCTTCCTTCACTTCACAATTTTAGTAATGAAGAACATTTACTAAAAAAAGGTTACGTAAAATAAAATTTCGATTCAATTTGGGGCCTCCGTTTATGTGGGAACCCAGGGAAACTGCCCCTGACTGAACTGAAGTCATGATTTTCAACTTGCAGATGTTTTCTATGTTCGGAGATTTCTGGGCATTCCTTTAAATAGTGGTAAACAGTACCGATTCCTACACAATTGCATTTATTTTGCTACATTCTTCCAAATCATTGGAAGTATGCAGGGAATCTCCCATGTCCAGATAAAATTTGGATTACCAGTGGATGGCATCTTCTTATTTTTATTTCTGGATTAGGAAAATTCTCATTGTATGACTGGAATATGGGAAAATAATTCAGAATCACTTTATACCACTAGTCTGTCTGATAAGCCTATATTTCTCGAATTTCTATGTTTTTGTACATTTAAGTTTTCTATGTATTGATATTCTATTTTCTTTTTAAAAATCCGATATATCTTGGAGCTAAAAACGATTTTATAACAGATTGCAATGATAATGAATTATTTCTTTTAATGGGCATCTATCTAGATGCTCATCGATCGCAAAAAATAAAAAATATATGATAAGCACTTAAGCTTTATTATAAAAGTATGCTTTTTCTCACTTCTATTAAAGTTGTTTGATTTATAACTCTATCAAAAGTCAAAAGCTATAAATGAATATAAGAAAAGTGCAAGATTATAAAGATAAGAATTATAAATTATATTGATTAAAATATTAAAAAATCGGAACCTTTTTCGGCTTTTGTATTCAACTGAAAAAAAATCACTTTCTTTCATATCATTTCATGCATCTTGCTGAATAGTCTTAAAGTATCCGATATCAATTATGTTATTTAAAATTATTCTAAAAAACAATAGACGACATGCAATTCAAAAAATTCTGTTTTCATATTCAAAAAAAAAAATACACCCACACTCAAGAAAATAAACTTTTTGTACGATCTTGAAAAATGGGTAGTTCATTAACCTTCTACCCCACAAAAAGAAGTTTTTAGCTTCACCAAAAAAGTCTCTTGTTTTGTAATTTTAATTATTCTTCTTAAATTACCCAATTAATTACCATTCAGTATAATTAATAGCTAACTTTAAAAACACGACTGGTGAAAGTAATCTTTCTGAAGCAAAAAGCTTTAAAAATAAAATTTCTTCATTCCTGAATTAATACCATTACTCAGCATTTTAATAAAAATAAAGGGACTAAGTTTATCATAAGCCTTTAAAAAAAGATAAAAACACGTTTAGGTCGTTTATGGCTCTATCTAGTATACAATATGAGGGACCTGTTTTAATATATTATTCGATTTAGTTTCACATAATGGCATACTTTTAATTTAATATGATAATGGTTAATTTAGATGAGTTTTTTTTTAGTATATTTGAGAAAATGCTTACTTCTTTATTATGAATCATGACTTATGAGACGACAATCTATGCTTGTTTACACTATTATTTAAACGAACGCGCATTGATTATTACTGTTATTAATTAATTTGGTTGATTGAATTGATAAAATGGAGAGAAACTGGACGAAATCACTTGAGAAAATTCTAATATTATCCTATATATTATATTATTCTATCATTTGTATGCTGATATTTTTTATAAATTTATTTATTTGACAATTGGATTAATTACATTTCTTTACTAGAACTTGACTACTAACTTTCAACCTGGAGACCCTAAGGATATCTCGCAATTCAAAAAAAGAATATTAATGCATCAAAAACTATAAATTTAAAGAATGATAAAAGTAGTCAGACGGATACAATAGAAACGTTTATAAAGCATTGGTAGCGATGATAGACAATCGAGCATATTTCCGAAATCATGTCATTTTTTCCATGTTCAATAAACTGACAGAACTTACTTCTGTTGTTTTAACCATGACTTAACAAAAAGCACGTAAATCAAAATAGAAACAACATAGGATGAAGACCTGGAAAGTAATTTTGATTGTATAAACTTATTTTCTTCCACAAAAATAATATCGATGATAAATTAAAATCGAAAAAAATTACTGTAAATGAAAATTAAACTTTTAAAAAATCAATGAAATCAAAATAATTGCTGCAAACTATACTATTAGAATTTAACGTATATAAAAAAAATTCTACTTATTCTTGGAAAAAAGTTTCGCCCTCTAAAGTGGAAAAATTATTAAATTTAGTTTGTTTAAAACTATTAAATTCACACATTGCTTATGATATTTAAAGCTCAAGTTGATATTATTTATTTTCAATAAAAAACATTCAATATTCCTAATCAATAAATGGTTAGTTTTAGAAGAAAAAATAAGATTCATTTTTTAAAAAAAGACATTTCTAAGTCAAGAAATATAATTAAAATGAATCAAGAAATATGATCAAAATAAATAAATCAGTCAATAATAATTAAAATAAATCAATAACTTCAAAAGTCAAACCAAAACATAATTTCTAAAAAATTCATATATATTCAAAATCAATCTGAAGGGAAGGGAGGAAGAGGCGACATTTTTAAGCTGATCTTTTTAAATTTTGAAGTCATTTACGTAAAAAGAATACATTTGATATATTTTTCAGTTTCGTTTATCGAAGTTGTTATCGTTTTGGTTTTTTAGACATAAACTTTAAAAAATGGTTGTCTAAATAGTAATTGCACTTTCTTTATAAATTTAAGGAAACTGTTCATTGTTTCCTTGCTTAGACAACACAAATTATAGCTACCCTAAAAGTATCTGTACGTTATTAAATGTACTATTTTATTACGCTTGACAATGCTATATGAATATTCTGGTATAGTGCAGTATTTTTTGCATTAACTCTGAAACGCAAAACTTTTTTTATTCGCACTTTAACAACTCTTTTCCCTATCACTCTTATCACTGTCAGGAAGAAGCAGTATTGCAGGAATTTGCTATTGAAAAAAAATCTGTGGCTTTCGTAGACTTCGCGTAGAAATCGTGATAAACTTTGAGTTCACCTTAAAAGCAATTAAATAAAAATCAAAGGAAAAGGAATTTTGACCATTTGTGTTTAAAATTAAAGCGAAATTCTTGAAAAATCACTTTAAAAAATTTGAGAAAGATATCTGAATTAAAATATCGGGTTCAGGAATTATAACGATTTTCTTACCCGATAAAAAAGTGATTACATTTTTCATCGAAATTCAGTAAGTTATTTTAGAGATGAAAAACAAATTTCTTTGGGATGATAATATATATCTTCGATATTTGATAGCAAACAATTGTTTGTTTTTACTTTTTACAATCAGTAGAAAGATATTACAGGTGGGTAAAGGCAAAAAATAAGCAAAAACCATACAAAACATTCAATAAAACAATTGCAACGTTAAATTTTAAAATTTGTACTTCGAAGGGTATTTAGTTACAGTTCTGATGATATGTGTGCCAAATTTAATAATTTTCAATGTATAATATTTGTCTCGACATCGCATGTCTCGACATTACATGCTCAAACATTTCCTTTTATGAAAATATAAAATATTGTGTTGCTTGGACAAATTATGAATACAAAATAACTCAATTAATAGATTGAAATTGTGAATATTGTAATTCATCGATTAAAATTTTTAAATTGTCACACAAACCGATTTGATGGCGTTGAACTGAATTTCTCATTTGAATTCTTAATCTAAAATTAATCAACATAAAAAATGTCTAAAATTTTCAGAATTTGCCCCAGTCCTTTGATTTGCACGATTTTAATTTAATTTATATGAACTTTGATAGAAACTTCAACATATTATGTTAATTTCAACTTATTATACTCATTTGAGAATGAGGTAGACCTGACAATCATATAATGTCGTAAAACAAACGGAGAAAGACGGTAAGTAGATTAAAAAATATCTTTAGTCTAGTTATTAAAAATAACTGCAGAAATGTTCTTTTTAGAACAATTAAAATATTAGAACTGCAGAGTTTACTTACATTGAATTCATTAATTGAATTCACTTGCGTTATTAACAAGTCCTATAAAATAATAATTCTTAATGTTATTTTTGTTTGGTACTTATCAACCTTTTATAATTAATCATAATAATTCAATGCTTTAATTTATAAGAAAAGAAGTCTTTAACTAATAACCATAATTTTTTTCCAGAAAGTTTTTAATTTGGATAGCTTTGACTATATTATACATACAAAAAATTAACTAATAAAAACATTTATGCTTTATCGTAATTAGTCGAACAAATAATTAAATTTAAATAAACTAATAATATGCTTATTGAGTTTTAAAAAATATAATAAAATGTGAAACTAAATTGGTTATTTATCCAAAGAGGGTACTTTTCTGTTAAGCGGACGCCAACGAAAAATCGTCAAAGAAATTTGGCGAAATTCTACGTTATTTTGGTGATTTTCCGCCGGCGTTTGGCTAACTGAGAAGTAGCCAAAAGAGGAACCTCAAAAGAGCAGAATTCGAACATCTATTACTGAATGTTATAAATTCAAACTTTGAGTACAAGTCAAAAATAAGTAGGCTAAATTTGAGACCATTCGTATTACCATTGACACCAATGATCGAACAAGCCCAGCCATGTATTGAATTTATGCTAAAATTGCATACAAGGAAAAAATGAGATCAACAAAGCCCCAACCAGATGGAGTCGAATAAGTGACATTTTTAAACTGCCTAGTTTTCTGCAACTAGACAAAGCATCCCTGCCATTTACGGAATTGACAGCAAAGGCAGTAATGCAGACATATATCCATGAATGATTTTTAAAAATATGGACAATATAATATTAACTCAAGGATGTAAAGATGGAGTCATTATATCTCCTCCTATTCGAATTATGATTTTACTACTTCTAATAAAAATGTATCCCCTATTTCAAGTCAAGTTATCATCACTTAATATAACACCGCATCTTCGTTTCTAGAATGTGGCTTTTTTCCGGTTTGGTACAGATGTAGGTAGATTCTATTGAAAAAAAAAAGTACACTGCAATCAATTTGAAAGAGATTGTCAAGAACCAAGTACAAATCATGTTCACTTGCTGTGTTCGTTTCAACAGATAATTTTCAAAACGTCATGGGGGCCAGTTGACTCGTTGTTACAATAAAAGACGTAGAACCAATTTTTTTTTCTGTTCAGCTTGATGTCAAAAGCTTCAATTCGACTCCTTGTCTTCATTTTTTTATCGTTGAAACCATTTCATTCAAAGCTATGTAACTTATTGATAAAAAATTTTTTAGCAAAACTCCAAAATATGATCTACGGAAATTTTAATTCTCTCTGAGAAAAAAAATGTCGAAATATGAAATATGACACTTTTTCAATAAGAAAATTTGTCAGACTGCGATCCGAAAAGAAAAATATTTTAATATTTGAAAGGATGACACAAGTAAAATCTTGATAATGAGTTAACTTTTAATTCTTGTAATTTGTTTACACGAATAGCTTTTTAACATTCGCCATTCTATTGATACTTGCACAATTTATATTCGCTACTTTTTTCGCAAATTAACACCTTAAAAAACTTAATACTTTGAATTTATCTCTATTTTCTTTTAAAAAAACAAAGGCTATTCAGCTGAAATTTTTTAACTTCATAATATTGTGTTGAATTGATTTTGTCATTTCATTTACTTGATAATAATCTTAACATTTTTACGTATCATTCATACCATTGTATTTCTTTTATTATTGGACCAATTTTATTTTCTTTAATGTTTTAAAATTCAGTATTATTTTAAAATTTTGATTAACTGCACAAAAAAATAAGAAAATCTATTTTGAATATATAGCCCTTGAAAATTCTTTGTAGGATATTTATTTATATTTATTGCAGATTCACTTTTAATACTAAATAGAATTTATTTTAAATATACTTTGCATATAAGTCTTTAAATATACTTTGCATATAAGTCTTTGATTTAAAAATACTAATTTCATCTTTATTTAATATTTCCTACCATTTTAAGACCGAAAATTTCTACCTCAGAATTCTTGAATATTTTCTTCATTGCGATAAAGTAGATAACCAAATTTATACCTGAAAACATGATTAATTCAGAATTTGTTCGTATTTAATTAACGGAACTATTTCTTGTAATGTTAAATACTCCAAAACTTCAAAATGAATTCAAGTCAAATGTCAAACTGACTGCCTATTTTAAGAGGATAGGAAATAAGACTAAAATATTTTATAGTTAAAATCGAAAACGCAAAAGAATAAAAGTACTTTTTTTGTTTTCCTTTTTTTTTGTATTTTTACTATGTAATCTTAAAGCACAATTGTATGATCAAATAAATATTTAAAAGAAATTGTTTTCCTAATTACAATAAAAATTACTTGAGAAAAGAAGTTGGAAAAAGAAATTCATAATTTTCATTCATCTCATTACTCAACAAAAAAAAAGAACTGGAATGTTTGGATACAGACAATCTATAATTGATTGCTTCATTTGAATGCAATAAACCAAAATCCTTGCTTCGTAAAGAAAATAAATCGCCCAAATAGAATCCAAGAAATAAATAAACGATTATTAATTTAATTACTCTTCTTTTTTCTGGAATTAAATTTTCAAAAGTAATTTAAGGAGTAATGGCAATAAATTTGTTTAACTCTAGAACACTGCTTATGCTTCGACAGATTCAAGACTTTTCATTGATCATTAAAATCAGTGAAAGTAATTAGTCTTAATTGGGGTTTAATATCACATTTAATAAGAAAATATTCATCAAAAAAATATTTTTATGATTATATCAATAAAGAAAAAAGCACTAAAGTAAATTCTTCGGCAAAAAATATTTTTAAAAAAATTTGTAAGAATAGCAGAGTTGATCCAAATTGTATTTGAAAGTATTTTTTAAAAATAAATTATACGACCTATCGAAGAGAAAAGAATTTAAAATCACTAAAAAGATATTCTTTTAATGTCACGAAAGTGTTAAAACCAATTTCGATTCTATAAAAATTTCTGAGATTGTAGAGAAAACATTAATATCAGAAGCAATTTCTAATTGTTAAAAAAAAAATTAAATCCCTTATACGTTGACCATTTACCACTTAAAATGTAGCAACTTGCCAAATGTCAAGTTACTAGGAGTTTGAGCAGTTTCTTGAAGAATCAGCGATATTGTTATTTAAAAATCATTTTAAAAGGCAGTCCAAATTAGAGAATAAAAAAGTACTTTTCAGTGTATAACTTCTAAACACCAGCAGCTATCAAAAAATGCATTTGATAAAACATTTTTTCTTTACAATGAATCTTTAAATGCTTATCTTAATTTATTTTTTGATCTTTTTGTTCCTTTACCATTACAATCCAAACTAGATTTTCTCATTCCATTAATCTGTTAACAGTTTACAGAGCAAACTAACATATAACTACCTAATTTACAGGATATAAACTTTGATGGGTAAAAATGTGCTCTTTTTTTTTAAAAAAATTAATATATAAAAACATTTTTTAAGCAAAAATTATTTTGCGTTATTTTTAAATTTAAAAAATCTCTTTTTAATTATGTCAGTTATGTAGTTGCATAATTTTTCGCTTGAATTAGGACTTTTAAAGAATGTATTTTGTGAAATTACCAATGATTTTTCATCATTGCAATAAAATCTTACATTATATCAATTACTTAATCGCGTGATTTTCTTCCATTGTTGAAAGGTAAGGGTGAGAAACTGTTTATTACTTTTGCAGTTTGTATAAAGATAAGCTAATGAAATTACAATAACGTGAAAAACAACGCGCAATTATAAAATAGATTTCCCTCAAAGTTTAATTTTTAAAGAATTAAAGGATCAAGCGGTTTGATTCCATTAAAAAAGACAGTAGGAAAATTTTTGATTCTAGATTCCATAATTAGTAATGGTCCACAGAATTTTTTCCAAGGTCGATTCATGCGAACTATTACAAAGGGCAATATCCTAGTAAGAAATCTTACAACTAATTGACAATTCCATATGGCGTAGTTCACTTCAATGAAAGGCTTTGTTCAAAGCAAATGAGATTTTCAATCGCATAATTTCTATTAGCAAACAGCTTCTATTTACCAACAATGTAGATCGCAGTAATATGTATTTTGTAAACTGTTAAAAGCATTTTATATCTTTTGCTAAAATGCAAATACTTATTCCTTTTCTAGAATCTTTATCCCACCATTAGAGAGGAAAAAAATGGAAGATTCCAACGAAACGTATCCAGATCGATTTTTACAGACGCACGCTTAGCCAGAATCCTAAAATAACTTCCAAACCATGTCGAGACTTTCCCCCCTTTTATTTACTTATTTCGCTGCTGACCTTCCTAGTGTAAAGACACGTTGCTGCGAATTGATAAGGAAACCTTTCAGTATGAAGATGTATGGGAAGCCATGGAGGAGTAAAAATCGATAGAAGCGCAGGAGCTCTGACGGTGGGGATTTTAAGCCGTGGAATGGGGATTTGTGAAAGGAAAAGCAATAAATTTGTTCGTAATCACGTCTAAGTAATATATTAGATTAAAGTTTCAAACATATTAAGAAAATGTGACGGAAACAAAAAAAATGCTGAGTAGAAGGGTGCAAGTAATGCAATAAAGCAGACAAACTAGATTTGCTTTATTGTCATTTCTTTCAATGACGTCTTTCTCAAGCCCGAAAATAGTTAGAATTCAAATCCATCTCAAAGACCAAAACTGAAAATTTAAACATAAACACATCGCTTTCGCTTTCTGTGTTTGTTTCCACTTTATTTATATAGCAGGCGACTTAAAGGCGAAGAAAAGTAAATATCAGAGATTATTATATGCTGGTAATTCTCATCAGTGTAAGCAAAAATTTAGAGAGACTTTTCAATTTATTTGCTTTATGATTGAGTGAAATTTTCTACAAAACATCTCTTCTCATTAAATTAATAAACAAACAAGTAATATAAAAAAATTGAGTCAATTCCTACTTAAATCAGCAAAGAAAAATTTTATTTTAGTTACTTTTTATTAAATAAGTACAATCAATAAAAATAATTGATCAAAAAATTATACCTGGACAAAACAAAATCAAATTCGCATTCGTTGAAAATAATTCAGAACACATTCAATTGGCGTTGAATTTCTAACGCCAATCAAGGATTTAATGCCAATTGAGGCAATGAAAATGTGTTAATTTTCTACGCCAGCTGGGGAAACGCAATACAAAGTAGGAATTTTTAATTTCTTTCATTCTGCTTTTTTTTAAATTCAAAAGTATTTCAAAATGGGAGAGTGTGAGCTAATAGTAGGAATTGAAAAAATGTGCGTTGAATTCAGTACTTGAACATTTATTTCATACAACCATTTTCGTATTGTATTTTATTGTAGTATTTTTAAGCCTGAAACTTCCACCTTCAGTTAGCAGTAGTTTGGACAAGTTTACTAATGTCATCCAATTTTAATGAACAACTGTTTGTCACACTAAATGAAAGTGCTATTTTAAATAATATTTTAACAATAAACGTAAAATGTTCTAATTAATTAATATTACAGACACAAAATTAAGTGGCTAATGAAGCTGATAAAATCAGTCCAGTTGTTGTGGTTTGGGATTGTATGAATATTTTATCCTTTCCTTTATATAAAGAATAGATGTGGAGAGGTAGGAGAGCATTGTTGATCAAGCTGAGTATCATAAGACTTTAAATGAAATAAAATTCGCCAAATAGGTACTGCGGTTGGTATTAAAGGATAAATTCTTTGGTTTTTGTGACTATTTTAAATATGTAGATGGTGATAATATTACCACTAATGAATTAGAAGTTTTACACTTTACACCTCTCGTATATATGAAAGAGACAAAAATATATTCTGTCAAGAAATTCTATTTTCTAATTGCACATTGTTTTTCGTAGTACTTCGCAAAAAGATGTTTTTTACTTGACTTTCAACAATAGAGAAAAATACTTAATAACAAAAAAATTTAATAATAAAATGTAAATGTAATAATAAAAACAATTCGAGTTTCATTACAACACTGAAGTATAGTTAAAAATTGTACTAAAAAGTATTTTTTTTTTAATATTAAAACTAATTTTAAGAAACTATTTCATATTTTATATCATTGAAAAGACAATTTTTAGAATTTAATAAAATATAGAAAAAAAAAGAATTAAAGTATTTACGAAAGAATTTATAGTATATCGGCAAAAAAATTATTATAATGTTCTCGAAAATTATAGCCGGGATGCAACAAAATAAAAAAAACAAGAAACAACATTCGTCATTGAAAAAAAAAATTATTTTAACTGATTTTTATGCTTGTGTAGAACATTTGATTGCGTAGCTCATAAAAATTCTAATTTTGAACTGAAAGTTATAAGAAATACGTATGTAAAACACTCATATTTGTTATGTCAACAAGCCAGATTTAATAATCGCCGTTTAGCCGAAGTTCGCAAGTTTTTATTGTTTCAATATTTGAATCGGTGGAAGTATGGAACATTGTTCTTAAAAACGAGAAAATAAATCTTTAACATATTATTTTTTTAAAACTTAAACTGCGATAAATACAGCGACATTTAATATATATATATATATATATATATATGGATACATTCCGTTGCTCACTCTCACCACGATTTTTGAGTTCTTTGAAGAAGTAAAAAAGAAATAGACAATCATCATTAAATTTCTTTATCACGTTTAATGTTAATTTATTTCCTTTACAAGTTTTCAATTTTAAATCATAAATTATTTTTCCATTTAAAAAATGATTTTCAAGAAGGCATTTTGAAAAAGAAAATATCGTTTAGAAAATGGAGATAAAGCAATTATAATGATCACATATCTCTAAAAGCTAATAAATTATATCAAATTTGAAAAAAGGGAAAACCTTTAAGCTATATGGTTTAACTAAAGTTTTTAAATCCAGCATTATTTTTATTATATACCGAAATTGATAAAAATGAGAAACTCGGTCTAAAGAAGCTGTTAAGAAATCATTCATAAGAAGATCCAATCAGAATGAACGAAAATAGTTGTTAAACTTTTTTGTGATTGTCATAGTTGTGGAACTGAGACGATATTTTGTCCTTTTTGTCAAGTAAGTTTCTTGTAAAAGGAAATAAATTCAACTAGAAAATATTCAATCGATAAAATGCGGCCAGGTCAATAATAAAATAATAATAAATAATATGTTCAATAATAAAAAATAGAAAACTCTATTAATTCTTAAGGTAATATTAAAGAATTTGTTAATCATTAATCATTTAAAAAAAATTCTTAAAAAAGACGAAAGCACATAAGGGAATATGTCCCTGTTTTATCTTTTGCCTCCATGATAGCATAATTTTAACTTCCTCCTGTAACAGCACCACACTGCTGCATATTTGTGGCTATATATATCATTAGATTTCCCACTAATATTTCTATAATTTGCTCATATTTTCCTTAGCTTAGGATTAATTAACATTAGTTTAAACACTGGTGACGAGTGAGCGAAGAGATCTGGAATCACGTAGCAATCCTAAAAGAATTACAAACTAATTCTTGGGGCTAAAAGAGAATATAATGCTCTAGTATATTAAAAAGATTACATACATATTACCTCTTAAAGATAATCAGATAATTAGACTCCAAATAAGACCACTCTTAATGCTTCCAGTTATGATATTATTTGTTTTAAATCCTATCTTTTGAGGATATTACATACAGATTTTTCTAAAGTTTTGTTTCGACAAATTTTGTTAGAATTATCATATATTTACCATATGAAAATTTGTTTACTAGCAAAAAATAACAGAAGATACGCAAACAAGACATTTTTCTTGATTTCAAAAATTCTTAGAAGATTCAAAGAAAAAGAACTCTAAATATTCTTATAACGAGAAGTTCCTTTCTTCTTTAAAAAAACTATTCTCTTCTTTCAAAAAGCGATAAAAAGACGATAAAAATAGTGACGATTGTTAAAAAGAGCTGAAAAGGACAAAATCAATAATGCCAACAAAGGCCCCTATTTTTACCTGCCTATGCATTTCAATTTCAATACTGGACAATTCGCGTCAGTTTAGCGTCATATTACGTCACGGTGGGATAGCACATGTTTTCAATTATCATAAACATATTGAGCATCTTATCCCTGTTGCGCAGTATTGAAAAATTCTTTTTCTTATTTCTCATCTTCTTTTTTTTTATTCTTTAAATTATTTACGAATTTATACGACTCTGGAAATATTTCTAATTACTCTAAAATTCTATTGATTATGCACTTTTTTAATTGAACTAAATTATGAAGTTCATTAATAAATATTCGACTACTGGTTTTTCTATTACAAAAGTTTTGATAATCGAATCAGTTAATTCCTCATAAGTAAGCTGTTTTAACATGATTTTGCATCAAAAATATACTGAGAGGAAATATATTTAATCAAATCTTGGATAATATTTGATACAAAATTTCATTTCTGCAGGTAAAATTTCTTATTAAAATATGAAAAAAATATTACAATTTAGATTTTACATGGAGATTACTGAAGAGATGAAATTAGATTATAATTAGATCTGAAATTCTAAGAACGTGAATAAAATTAGAAAAAAAAATTAGAGAGTTGTGAAGAAGACATATATATGCAATTTATTTTACCTAAATCAACGAATCATCTCATCTCTTACCAGTATATATAAATGAAAATGTTTTACCAATTAACAAGTTCCAGAATGTTTAAGGTAATAACAAAATATTTTAAAGGTATAGTTTGAAAAAATTAAGCAACTATTCTCCAAATTTATGAATTAACTAGCTTTTACCCACGACATCGTGCGCAGGGAAATTTTTATGTTTATGTGTGAGAAGTTAGATGTTATCCCAACCGTATCATTATGGTGCTGTTGAAAATGGTTTTCAACAAAAAGAAAAAATAGTGTGTCGCCAAATTTTAGTGAAATCACCGAATGTGGCGGTAGCAGTAGCGTTTCCACTCCAAATATAGAATCAATTCCAAACATAGAAAAAAGAAATCAATAAATGCAGAAAAATGGAATGCACGTAAAAAAAATTTAATCGAAAATAATGAAAGTGGACAAAAGGAATCCTAAAACAAGAAAAAAATCAAGAGAAATTAATAAAAGGGATGGAATTACAGTAACAAAAAAAATGACGGCAATGTAAATCCAGTGCTACCGAAAAATTACCAACCAAATGGTTGTATAACAAAGCTTATCCCACACAGTTGACCTAAAAATAATTTATTTACAGTGTGTAACTGAAATAAAAAAAAATCAGTTAACCAATTATTTAAAATTGTTATGTTGAATAGCCTGAAAAAACAAAATCAAGTCCAAATCCATCTTGACATACAGAACATACTGCGCATACTTGAATTTTCAATCCCAATTGAGGCCACTTCAATTAGTGAATTTTCTAAGCCAGTTGGGGTAACGCAATACAGGTTACAGCGTGGGAGAAAAAACAAACTGAAGTCTTACTCATTTGGCGATGGGGAAATGAAGATTTTTGGCTAGAAAATTAGTTTTTAATTAATAAAAAATAATCACTCAAATAACCTTAATAAATAGTAGCCTGTGTTCTATTCTAGATTATAATCTATCTCTGGGCAGAATTTCAACCAACTTCGTTCAGCTGTTCTGGCGTGATTGACTAACAGCATCCTTTCATACATTCATCCATCCATCCAAACTTTCACATTTATAATAATAATACAGAAAATGAGCTTTGTTATCTAAGTTTTCAAAAATGAGCGTATTTTTTGTAATATTATTATTATTAATCTTGTTTATCTTATATTTATTACAATCGCTATAATATTTATTTTACTTGTAACATTTTCAAAAGCCATTTTTTACAATAAAATATTTATTAAATAAATAAATTCCAATCAAAATTAACAGTATTCATTACAATCCCATGTATTTATTAAAATTAACAGCGTATTCAATAAAATTCAAAATAATGTCTTCTAACTCTTACTAACTTATAAAGTGAATTTTATCATTAATAAAAGTGGATTAGTACTGAAAGTTGAAGTTGATTAGTAATAAAGATGCAAATATTATTTCTTAAGTTTCAGTATAACGAACGTTGGGAAGTTTCTTGAGAAAATAAAAAGTAACACAGCATTAATTTATTTTCTTTAGACAATATCGGAAAACAAAAATGTTGGGGGAAAAAGTGGAAATAATAAAATAGTAATATCATTTGAAACTCGTAGTACATTTAAAAAATAAAAATACTTTAAAAATTGAAATTTCTTAAACAGAAATGACTGCAAAATTTTGAACAAAATTAAGGAAAAAGGCTCATCGAAAATTTTAGTAGTGTAAATGACATTTAACACATAAAATAACGCACAAAATCAAAAATATATATATTTTAAATAAAAAAAATCTTTGAAAAATGAATTAAGATATGTTTTAATGCATCAGGAACATTTTAAAGTTTTATAATATAGTAAATGTTATTAATTTTTCCTCATAAATCAATAAATTGTCAATATATTTGACTGATAAATTTTATGGTACATGAAATGTGTTTAACAACCATAATAAAAGTTCGAATATAATTCATAAGTTGGCAAAAAAAGTTTGTAAAGCTCAAAACAAAATGATTTCCTAAAAAAAAACTATGAAAACAAGTTATGTCATTATCCCCTTTTGAATTCCCCAGCAAAACCGAAAAATCCCTTTATCCCTACTTCTCTCTAAATAGGGGAAAGTCGGGGATTTTCTTCTCTCTCCGCTCCACTCCAAACTGTTCCTCAGTTCTCTTCATCCTCATCTGGGAAGATGTCGGACAATAACATCATCCTCAACAACGGCTGCGAAAAGGTCAGCGTCACAGATTCCACACCGGACAACCCGATAAAACCTCCAATATCCAAGCGTAAACAACACAAAAAACTAGTCAGGTTGCTGACCGTAATGGCTTATGTTTTCTCGGTCTCCCTGGGTGCGATAGTGTTGTCGCTCTATTACGTTTTTCTGTGGGATCCACAAATACAAAGAGAAGACGAGAGGAAACTGACCGCTCTACCCCAACCAGAAAGACTGATTTCTGACCCGTCGGACCGGCCTGATGTCGTGAGCCTCAATGTGTCATCCTTGACGGCAACCACGCCGACAGAGCAAGATGCGACAGTTAGCGGAAAAGGAAATGGTAAATGAATGATATATTTGACAGTTAGAGGAAATATCATTAAAAATTAAAAGGTAAGAATTTTCATTTTTAATCGATATTTTGTGAAGCATATAACAATAAATTATGACTGTTAATTTTTTTTAACTTTAGGCACTTAATTACCAAATATAATCTAGTCATTTTGCCTAAGTTTTTTAAAAAACGAGAAATTTAATGAGTGATTATGTAGTGAATATGGATTTTCCAATTATTTTAACATTAATATTTATTTTTTTAAAAAACTGAGTATAGTGTTTTTTTAAAGGTTTATAAATTGCATACAACAATAAAAATATTAAAATTGTTGTTTATATCTAATAATAATAAAGATGTGTATATGTATGTTTATGAGTGTGTGTATGTGCATGTGATTTTGCATTTAAAATTTTAATTATAAAGAAAATCGGTGTAAAATAATAAGGAACAAAAATGACTTTCATATCATCTTAAAAATCAAAACATTGACTTTTTATTGATGCCAATTTAATTGCCTTACAAATTTTTCCTACATTCAAAAATTTCCTCAAAATACTTTTTATCTCATTTTTCCACAAAATTGTAACATAGAAATTCAAACTAATTTTATTGATTCAAAAAATATTTAATCACTTTATTTTCTTCCCTTGTTGTAAAGAAAAACTCTGTTTAAAAACGGAGTAGTTTACAGGGTGAAAAAGCAATTAAGTTATCGTACTTCGAAAGTTATAAAATAGATAACCAGGTATTTACAGCTGGTATCATACAGTTGGCCATGTATTCATGCACACAATTATAGAAACCAGTGTGACACTGTTAATCTAGCTTGGCTTTGATTTCTGTCACAATTTGATGCTCAAAAATATTTTTATGAGAGAATATGGATATTAAATCCTACATAAGAAGTTCATACGAAAAAAATGCAAACAAGATACCTGGTGAATTAACTAGCTATCGAAAGAGACTAGTATCAACATTATAATCGCTTATAAAAATTAGACACCAGCAAAATTTAGTTTTTATTTTTGGTTAAAAAATTTTATTAATTATAATTTTTAATAAATATTATTTTTTATAATTTTAAACAATTCTATTTGAATGATTTAAAACAAGAATAGTATCGATTAATCAAACAAAGACATTTAAAATAACTCTTGATTTATTCTTTTTTTATTAATTGGCAAATAAAGGAATTCATTTTATAATTGTTCTTTTTTTTTCTGTTATCACTTGATAAATTGTGATATAAAGTCTTTAAGAAGCCAAAAAATGGCAAAAAAACCTAAGAATGTGTCTGATTACATTATATAAATTTAAAAAGGCTCTAAATATTATTTGTTTAAGAAAATTAGAATCAAAATCTGATTTTTTTAATTACATCAGTTTCGTGTTAAAATTATGTTAGTTGATGATTCAATGCATAAAGAATCCAGAATACGTTTTAATAAGTGTTCTCAGTATAGATGGTGATAAGTATAAATGAATATAAATGGTCATGAAAGGTAAAGAATCTCAAATTCTGGAGACTTGTCGGTTAAGAGAAAACTTGGAAATTTAACATCTAATATGCGTAAGAAATTTTAGTATTACTGTACTTAACACAGTTACAAAGAAACGGGACAGGTTTTCATTTTTTAACCGTGCATATTAAAGATGGAGTAAACTTTTACACATGAAATTCTCAATGAATCAGCGATAATAAATCAGCCTAAATAAAAATCAGCGATTAGTAGGAACTCAAAATCGCACTTATTCCAAATTTTTAACTGCATTTTCATATATAACCGTATTTCTGTAACTGACCGTCTTTTAAAATTAATTCTCGCTACAAATCTTGCTTACTTTTTCGATCTTTTTTAGTATTCATGATTTAATTATAATACAAATAAGATGTACAAATGTTTTTTTTCCTACTTTTCTTTGATATTTCGGCATTGAGTGTAATATATTTATGTTTTCAAGTATCGCGATGCTTTTTAACCATTTATACGACTAAAAAAGAGTATAAGTCATTGGTAAAATAATATATTCTTTTTCTTTAATTCGGAAAAACTTCAATTTGCATTCTTTCTTCTTTTTTTTTTATTTGTCAGAAAAATTTTTATGAAAAAAAAATTGCAATAAATATAGAATTCGTCAATAGAAGTTTTTGATTCTACGGCTTTTTATGTGATGAAAAAGAGACAATGAAAGTTCACTTTAGTAAACAATCTATTGGTATAACTAATTGTATATTGCCATTCCTTCTTGACAAATAACTCGATGCAAAAAGTTTCTTCATTTTTATATACAATAATATTGATTGATTGCATTCAAGGAATTGTAAAAACAAATGTTATTTTATTTTCATTCAAAAATTTTTAAAAGTAAATTTGTATTTTATCTTTGTTTAATCGCCCATACAAGTCAGAACTCAATCTTCTATTCCTGTTATTATTCCTTCATGGATTTATCCTGTATCCATGATCTCTTATAGTAATAAAAGAATTCCAAACTATCTCCGAAATTTAAAAAAGTTTTAAAATGCAATTCTATGTTTGTTGTCATTGAAATGAACTGCATATTTAAAATTGTTTGGACGGAGTTAAAGAAAATTCTTTCGGATAAGCGTTACTTCGCGGATGTCTTGGCACAGGCGTAACGTGTCTTCTTCGTGGTCTGGGTGTTCGAGTCCCTGTTTGGATATGGTTGATCTGTTCTATATGTGAAATGCTGAATGTGCCCTCCTGTAAAAAGAGGCTGTGCAAGCGAATGTGATGCTTGAGTAGCTAAGTCGTACTCTTGGCCCTAGTTGGTGCTACTACAGAAACAAGAGACGCACCCTCGGCTTAAAATCATTGACTGCGTCAGCGAGCTTGTCCATGACAAGTGCCATTAGAAACAACAAGAAGAATAACAGAGTAATTTTAAAAAAATCATAAATATTTCATTTAATCTTGAGGTATAATTTTTGTTATAGATAAAATAATTTTAACCCGATTAAAATTTACTTTCAAAAGTATTTAAAATCCTTTAAAACGAAATGAAAATTTTTAAAAACATTTCAATCTATAAGTGTTTAAAGATTTTATAGAAATTGGATTTCGGTCATATTTATAAAACTTCTGAAAGGTATTATAAAAAAATATTTAAAATTAAATCAACTTCGTATGATTTATTATATTCCTTTTATATGAGATCGTTGCATATGAAGGAAGGGGTTTTTAAACTCCGAAATGGCTGTGTTAAAATTGTTTCAACTTATATTTTAGGAAATTATTGTTTGATTTTGAAAATTTGTTTATTAAAAAATTAAGTAAGTTTTTATAACAAAGTCAACTTTCCTGACCTCACGATCACAAGACAAAAGTAATTATTCATATCATCTGATATTTAATTGTCGATTGTCTTACAATAATTCCTCTTAAAGGATTTATGCAGATTTAAAAATTAATCTGATGCTGCCATAAACTAAATGGATGTCATGTGATCTGAATTCCATTATGAATAATACTTATAAGATTTTAAATAAAATCTTTTCGATTAATTTAAACAAAAGAATCCTAAAAAAAGAATCCTCCCTTATTTAATTTTATGTATTAAAATTGTGTTTTTCTAATCAAATACTTTTTTAATTTAAAAGTTATTGAATTAGATAGACTTAAGAGAACTTGAATTAGACATACTGTTGAATTATTATGTCTTTATGGCTGACATCGCAAAAGGGAATTTATAGAAATGTGTTTTTGCCTCTACATAAAATAAATACTCCCTATTAGTCACCTTTGCTACCAACGTGGCTAAGTGAAAGTACTTAAAGCTTCTCCAGAAAATTGGTTGCATTTAATTTCGATAAAATCGTCTACACATAATATGATTCGTACAGTAACGCAATTTTTGGCTGCAAATTAAGAAATTAAAGAAACATTGTTTTGGTGGCATTACTACTAATCTGTTATTTATGGGTCTTATTATCTCGTCAAAATCACATGACATTTATCGCATAACAAAATCACATGACACTCTCTTCAAAATCGCAATTTTTTCAGCCATCTAGTTACACGCTATCTGGAACGACGTTGTAACTTCATATTGCTCATTCGCTGTTGATTCAAATAGTAAATTTGTGCAGAGTAATTGCCATGTTTATGTGAACACTTCCAACAGCCTGTTTGTTATATATAAACATTCTGATAACAAAATGAAAGAGTAACAAATATAGGCTTTTAGCAATCCGAGTCTATTTAATAATATACAATATATTTTGGTGGTCTATAATATAGGCTACACAAAAAAAAATTAAAAAGCAATATCAGGAAGTAAAATTTGTTATGATATGATACTGCCAAATGAAAAGAAAAAGTAGAGAGAATCTTTATTTCGTGGCTTTCAACAATGAAAGAAATACGCGTGATAGAATCGATACATAGTACAAAACGAAGTCTCCTGAAAGCGTCTGTATGATGAAACCAGAAAAATTCAAGAAATATTTAAAAGATATTAGAAATATTTATACTACTTTGTAGAGAATTTATTAGGGAAGTTTTTAGCACATTAAATTCATATCAAAATAAAAAAAAGGAGTATTATAATTGCTATTTTAACTGCGCACTTATGTGCGCATGCGTGAAACTTCAAACTCCGCATGTGCTATTAGCAAACGCTGTGGTATGCATATGTAATGCATTTCTTTTTTTACGCCTGATTTTGCACAATTCAAAATTTGTTATGTTTCTCAAGAAAGGAAACTCAACCTTGACCGGAAGAGGAAAGAAACTTTCTGTTAGCGAATGTCAGAGAAATAATGCCCACACTTAGAGAAGGAGAGTCTTTTGCTGAGCGAAATAACCGTCTTTCTTGAAATCGCACTGCAGCTGAATTGCGGAGACAGAATGAATCTCCTGAGGAGCGAAATGATCACCTGTGTTTTGTCTACGAACTTATCATATTTTTAACTTTGTTACAATCGAAATATCCCTGAATGTGTGCTATAAAAATTATTTTGTTGTTATTTTTGATAATTTCTAAATATATATTTACGTTTGTTTGATGTTAAGTAACATGCCCATGTCATATCGGGTGGAGGCTAGACTTAAGTTTTAAGCTAATTTTTCTTCTTGGATACTATGTCGTGGACAATGCCATGCGGGGACTGCTAGTATTAGATAAAATAATCAAATTATTTTGAATTTTGAAAAAAAAAAGGGCATTTTTGACAATCTACATAAAAATATTTTTTTAAAAAAAATTACCAAAATTAAGGAGAGAAAAAAAATTGCGTGAAGTTAGATAGTATTGTTGAAAAAAATAATTCCCTGAATTTAATAATGATGTTGAAATCATTTTGTGCTAAGGTATTTTCAATAGTTGCAACAAAAAAAATATCCAAAATTTTTTAATTAATTTTAAAAATTTTAAATATTCTCAATATACGCAGTCTAGCTAAGCATATTTCCAGCTTCCAAAGTATATTTATATAAAATTTGGTATAGATCGAGCAATCAGTCTTGTAGAGTGCCAATATACATCCGCAAACATTCTTTGTTATTATTATCAGATTATTCTCAATTTAACGACCAGCTGTTTCTCTATGGATATAAATTGTTTTTAATTTCAATTAAAACTTTCAGACCTGACTTCATACTCCCTGCTTCTGTCAACAAAGTATTTTTAAACATCATATTGTCATAGACATTAAAAATAAGTTATTTTGCTTGTCTTTTTCTTGTTCTGGTCAATGCGTACACGCAGTTTTCTAATAAAAACTAATCCCATGACATCATAGTGCTTTTAAAATCATAATTATTCGATTCAACTATCAGTTATTACTGCAACTTAAGCTTTTAATTCATCACATAAAAAACTTCATGAATACTAAAGAAAATTCTTCTTTTTAAATTTACAATATTAGTAGGATGATGAATATGAAAGAATAGTTGATGAAACAATGAAATTGTTTTATTTGGCGCTTGAATTTGAGATCAACAACGTAATGCAACATAAAAAATTAGGCAACAAAATATTTTTAATAAACTACCAAAGTTTAAAAAAATGGAATAGAATAAGAAGTTGTAGAAAATAATTGTTTTAACCAATATTAGGAACCCTAGACCACATGCTTCATTTTCAATCTGCTAACATATATATAAAAAATCGGAACGGTGAAGATTTCTTACGACAGACCATTACCGTTTGAATTTGAGATCAACAATGTAATGCAACGTACAAAATTAGGCAACAAAATATTATTATAAAACTAACAAAGTTTGGAAAAATTTGCACAGCATGTAAATTGATATCAATAAAAGAGTAATTTTTTGAATTTTATTAGGATACAAATATTATTTTCATATAATGATACTTTCAGAAATCATGGTGAAAATGCACTTAATTTCATTTAATTTTTAATCAATTAAAATTTCAAAAAATATCTCTGAATCCCTTATTTCCACAGATACTTTTCCATTAGCCGGGTGCAAGCAAAAAATAGCTAAAGAAATTTGACGGAATTCTACATTATTTGGCAATTTTTCGCTTTAAAATCGCTGTAAGAAATTTGGTGGAATTCCACATTATTGTGGAGATTTTGTTTCGCTTTAAAATCGCTGTAAGAAATTTGGCAGAATTATACGTTATTTGGCGATGTTTTCAAAATAATGTTTTGCCCGGCTAACGAAAAAGTATCTTTCTACATTGTAAAATATGCATGTACCAAGTTTGGTACTTTTCCTTTAGCCAGCACAAATGAAAAAATCATCAAAGAATATTGAATTCTGTTGAATGTTTTGTTATTCGCTCAGCTTGGCGACTCGGCTCGCATTTGGTTTACAATTGGTTACATTTGCGCTTGGCTAACAGAAAAATACTCCAAATTTGGTAGCTTTAGCTACAATGGACTAGACTGTAAAACGGAAATATTCACTACCATCTTTTATTTTAGCTGCGATTTAATTTCATATTTTTTATGATTTGATTTTCTTATTGAGTTGATTATTCTAGCATAATAATATATTTTGCTTTTCCCACTAACAGCAAAAAAAGAATAAATTATTAAGAAAAGCATATAATTCTGCCACTTATAAAAAATGCATTGAAATTCAATGCGTGAAATTTACATAATGAAATTGAATAATTTTTTTAAAGTTTGTAATTGAATTTTAATATATCTTTTACTCTAAGTTCTGAAAGAAAAATCACCAAAAATAAAATTTCAATGAAAAGAAAGTTATCTTTACCTGGTTTATATTCCATTTCACTGTTGTCTCAGAATCACTGTTAAGATCATAATCCAACAAGAGCAACTTGGTATCCTCAGTGATAAGTGAAATAAACTTAATTTTAATATTTGTGAAAAAAATTTCTTTAAATACATTCATCAAATAAAAATGTACAAATTTTTCTCATCGATTAAAATAAACATTCTTCAAATCGCGCTTTTTTTCGTTTCAGTTAAATGAAATAGCGTTCTACAGAGAAGCATACGATATTTTACTCTGTGTAGCATTCTAAATGTTTTGTTTTGGAAAGTTGAGTGGTTTATTTCTGTTATCAAAGTTTAAAAAAAAATTCAAAAAAATTAATTTAAAAAAAATTAAGTAATGGTTTAAAATTCAATTTTTAATCAGAAATAAAATTAACTTAAATATTTCATAAAAAATCTCAAAATAGAATTACCAATTTGTAAATTTTAAGAAAAGGAAACGATGCCTAAACAAATTATTCTTAATTAATCATATAGTTTAAAATTGCTAAATAAAAGCTCTAGAACTACTACATAAACCAAACGATTTCAAACTGTAATGAAAATAATTCTCTTTAAAAAAATATATTATTTATTAAAAATCCATGCGTAAAAAATAATCAAAATAAACAAAACAGATATCAGCTGAAATTTTCAAGAGTTCTTTTAGACGATTTTCTTACGAACTAATTAAGGCAACTAATGTTCACTTTTTAATTATTTCCACAAAGTTTCATCGTCAGAAATTCTAATTCTTTATAGAATTGCTGAGCATGCAGTTATTTGGGGGAGGGGAGGACTATTTTTATAATATTACTGATTTAGAATAGTTTTCTCTCATAAATAAAATTTTCCTTAAAAATATTATTTAAATAACTTGATTGTGCTATTTAGATTTTTTTTAAAAATCGATTAACCAAACGATTTTTCTGAATCGCTAGTTTACTTATGTTTCAAAAGTCAGGAAAACGATTTTTAAATGAGACTTATGAGATTTTTCTATTCGAATAAAATTAATATTTATGGAAATTTAGTTCATGAAGAAATAAAAAGAACTAAATCATATGGGGAAAAAGAAAGAAAGAGGAGAATCCGAAAGATCTCATAATAACGATCCAAACGACTCATGTTGACCATAGATACACACTTGTCAACACTTCTTTTCGATTTCTATTTACAGCTTCTAGGTCATGAACAGGATTTCTTCAAAATGAATAGTATCAGTCACTTTCCAGAAATAAAATGGTGAAAATACATTCCTTTTTTAAAGGGAAAAAATGTAAATATTCTGCGGGCTAAGCTTCATGTTTCGACTCTTAAGGTCAGTCAAAGTAGAATTTATTTTCGATTATCCAAAATACTATAATTTCCGAATTAATTTTAAACTAAACTCACATTTTAAAACAATGCACAAGGCTATCGCACCCAAATTAATATTTCTTAAATTCTACAATATAAAAAATACTTCCAAGAAGGAATTTTAAAAATTGTAAAGAAGCAAATCTGAAGATTTTTTCGATCAAAGGTCCTTATCCCATACCATAAAATGATAATAGAAATTTTGTTTTGTTCCTGCATTGTTTAATAAAAGTTAAGTTATATATTTACGGAATGTTAACGAAATCAATCAAGTTTTGGAAACATTGTTTAAAAATAAAGTGTTACCATTATAAGCAAGATTTTCAAGAGTTTGTTTCTTTGGTAATTCGTATTTATTAATCAAAAATAATTAATAATCTTTAGAGAAAACTTAATCGAGCTAATAAGAGAGAAATGTTTACTTAATTTTATGCCGAGTTTATGCCCAACCAGTTATAAGACGGCCGGTAAGCAGAACAAGCGTAAAAAGGCTAAAATAGCTGTTCAATCGATGGGAAGTAATTGTTTCGACAGGATAACAACATGTCGCTTCATGCCTGATTTTTATTATTATTATTGTTGTTGTTATTATTATTATTGCACATATGTCAGTAAAATTGCCCTTTTTTTTTGGCGTGAGAAAATTGATCACTTATTATGTATTGAATCCGACGTTTTTTGCTTTTTATTCTTTCTGATGCTAGGTTGTATGTGTGTGTATGTTTGTACTTTCAGATAAAGATAACTCAAAAACACAATAATTTAAATAATGAAGTCCAATATGCGATTCTTAATTTCAAAAATTATAATTTTGTGACAATTTTAACATAATACGAAGAACAAAACTTGCATGTGTAAAATTCAGAAAATAAAAATTTAACCACTCGCGAATTTTTACTTGTGTCATGTTTACAGCTTCACATGGAGAAAGGGTCAAGAGAATAAAACCTTCTTAGAGAGTCTGCGGAGAAGTTTCAAGGAGAACACTTCTGCTTAATTTATATATAATATATAGGGAAGGACACCTTTTTATGAGAGTATGTGAAGAAGTTTCAAGGAGAGCATTTATGCTAATTTATATATAATATATAAGGAATAATATATTTTTATGAGAGTATACGAAGTTTCAAGGAGAGCACTTCTGCTAATTTATATATAATATATAGGGAAGGGAACCTTTTTATGAGAGTATGTGAAAAAGTTTCAAGGAGAACATTTATGCTAATTTATATATAATATATAAGGAATAATATATTTTTATGAGAGTATACGAAGTTTCATGGAAAACACTTCTGCTAATTTTAACATAATATATATCATACTGAAACATAACGAGATAAAAAAAAAGAAAGAAAGAATTATATTGAGGCCATAAAATGTCTTTCCCTGCATGAAAGCACTTGTAATTAAAACAAATGAACGGAAAGAAATTTAATTTTATATATAGACTGTAGAAGACATGGAGAGAAAAAAGTCCACAAAAGAATAATAATAAATAATGTAATAAAAGTTAAGTAATATATTGGTACTTTTGGGAAAAAATCAGTGGTTATAGTTTCCTGGAAATGTTCTTAAATATTCAGGGCCCAACATAGTCTAGTTGGGACACGAAGCAAAAACTTTTTTATAGTCCCCCTTCTGTTTCAGAAGAACCGAACCTTGAAAAGGCGTTAAGTTATCGTTCTCATAAATACATTTTTAATTTAAAAAAAATAGAGGCACAGAAATTCTTTTCCTGTTGAAAATGTTTCTTGAAGAGAAAAAAATTTATAATCTTTTTTTGGAATAGGGCTTCAGAAACTCTGAAATCAGAAAAAAAATTTAGACCAAGAAATTTGTAGCAAAACCTTTTCATTCAGTCTTAAATATTTATAAGCAAACGATTTTTTAACCAAAGTCTTGATCCATTAAACATTTAAAGTATCTCTATTTTCAATTGAATTTTTAATCCTTATAATGAATGTTACTTTTATATGTTTTTATCTAATTTATTTCATATTTAGGTAGCTAAAATTTTGCTGTCGATTTTTTTCATTCAGTGCTGATATGTTGGCATTCTGAACAGTTGCAGTGTTGATGGCAGTATAATATTTTCAGAAAATAATTGCCAGTAAATCGATTCATTTCATTAAATTTTGTTTCTATACAAGTGATTTAGCCTGGTAATAAATTTGAATGAGAAAATTCATCTCAAAATTCTACAATATTTTTAATTATTAATCATAACTTAAGATTAAAATAAAATTGAAAATTTGATTGTTAAATCAATTTTATTATTAATCCAATTTTAATTTTCAGGAAAAAATCAAAATCTGCTTTTGGGTGCATTAATGAAAGCGTATGTTCGAAAATTATTTTTGTTAAATTAATGCTATTTTATTTTTTCTCCGTAAGGTAGCATTAAAATTTCATTGACAGAAAAGGTATTGTGGTATTTTGTTTTCTTTCAAAACATAGATGATTTAAAGCAATCATTGTATAATAATCATAAAAGACTTTAAAAATTTCTATGATTTTTTTTTATTGCTGAAGTTTAAATTATAATTTTAAAAAAATTACGTAAAGTCCTGAATTTTTAAGACTGGTCTATTATAGTTTTATATTTCTTATATGCGACATAGCTAGTAGCTCCAACTTCAGCCATTGCCAATGTTTAATTTGTAGCTCGAGATTGATAATCGGCAATAAAATGAATTAAATCTCAAAAAGTTACAGAATAGATTGATTCTATAGATTTGCCACTTCGAACTCACACATAGCGCAAAATGCATTAAGTCAAACTCAGCAAAAACTAGTCTCTAAAACCTAATGTGTCATCGCGTGATCCAATTCTATGTCTTTGTATTGTGCGCCAACAGACGATGTATTATTGACTACTTGAACTATGTTCACGCAAACTATACAGCCCACTCAGTTACAGTTCATCAACAATATGACCTTCTATTCGTGTACTCAAAAAGGCTTTATTTTATATATCGAAGACACACTGCGTTTAGAATCCTTGTAGCAAGATTAAGAAATAACACACTATTCCAGCAAATAATTCTATTATTTGAAATAATGCTTGGTATCACACTAAATCTATTAGAAAAACGTATTTCCAATGCACTGACTATACTATATATTAGTATAGTCGGTCCAATATAGTATACATAAGATCATTTCACTTAGGATCAAATCTGAAAAATGTTCGAAGGATAGAGCAAAGATGCTTTCGCTATTAATAATCAAATTTTTCATATCCATATATTAGTTGTAACCGTATTTTGTACCTGTGCATATATAAAAGCCAATAGTAGTAATAATTGGAAGTATTATTCCTCATGTCGATATGAAAAGTTTTTTTGTTGTTGTTGTTGTTACCTTTCTATCATCTTATCCTCCACAAAATTAATATTTCCTAGCAAGAGTTTGTTAAGTTGTGGATGAAAGGATCTTTTCCACAATGTCCCATGCCACAGCTACTTTTAATAGCAACCGCGATTGTTTAATTTTCTTAAATTATTTCTGAATTTAGAGACTTGACTCTTCTCACATCTGTCTTTCTTTACTTCTTACTAAAATTTTATAAAACTAGAAAATGTGTCCTTAGCACAAAGCTACTTTTTCATTCCCACTATTAGTTCTCACTCTCCCTATATATATATATATATGTTTAAATTTCCAATCATTAATAAAATACTTTTTATTCATTCAAGTTTAAATACATTTTTTAAACTTGATATTAATACAAACTTTTTAATTGATTCCTTAATCTAGTTATTTTTTTATTAATTAAAAACTTAATTTTCTCACCTCCAAATGAGTAAAACTTGCTTTTTTCCCATACGCTAATGAGATTGGGCTGAATAGGTGTTCGACTGATAATTTCAAACAATTCTGCTTATTTTCTTAGTGTTTGATGCATTTAAAATTAAACATCGTTAATTAATCGATGTTCTGTATACAATTCGGAGTACTTTTGAATTAAAATGAAACAGAAAGGAAATTTTAAAAATTTATTATTTGCATTGATTTGCCCCAATTGGCATTGGAAATTCACACATGCACAGTATGTTCCGATTTATTTTCAATGGATACAGATGATTTTGTATTGGCGAGACATATTTTTTTAATAAATCTATATTAATTGTAATTATTCAATAAAAATTAACTAAAATAAGGATTTTCTTTGTTGACCTAAGTAGGAATTGACTGAATTTTTTTAAAATATATATATTACTTTTCCATTCTAATGGCATAGTCATAATTACCAAAATTCATTCTGACACGGGAAAATGAAATTAAATGTAATTGTGATCCTTACATTCGTAGCTCTCAGGTATTAGAGATTTTTCAATATCTAAATGATAAACTCTTACCTTTTAAATACAATTTTAATACTTAAAAGAATCAGAGAAATTTTGTAGAATAGAACCTGAAACATTTGTGTTTAAAACAAACAAAAACTAATTTAATTGAGATGGTATCAGATCAACGAAATATTAAAACTTTTAAAAATAAAATTCAATTTTTTTAAAAAAAGTGTCGTAATTGGCCGATTTCAATGATATAAATGTGACTCAATAGTTTTTTTAAATGTATACTGAAATACAGCAAAATTTCAATTTATTTAAGTAAAACGAATTGTGAATAAATGAATATCAGTTAAAAAACTAATTAACATCCAGAAATTCTAACTCCATCTAAAAACAACCTATCAACTATCCATTTGGATATTTAATTATTTAATCACATTACAATTAATCTAGATAATTGGAAACCTAGTAAATTTCAGTTAAAATTTTCATTTGTTTCAGGAATCATCCCAAAATCATCTTAAAGGCTTAATGCAAGATTTGAGAAGAGAAGCTAAAGAGGCGAAGAAATTATCGGAACTCTAATTTCTTGGACCACTTCACTTTTCATTGCCTTAATGATCCAAATACATCTAACATCTTGTAGATTATTTTCTTATAAATCACATAATGTACCACACTTAATAATAAATAAAAGCACTGCTAAGTTTGGTTCTTATCAATACATTTATTATAATAAATGAATACACAAACAGTTCAGCTACAAACATCCATACTAGAAAAAAGGGATGAGAAATGAAATTGAATCAAGATGATATCTAATACAAGGGCATACGTTATCAGCAGCAGTTTGTCTAGATTAAAATCGGGTGATTTCCACGATGATGTACCAATTATGGTGACAAACACCATAGTCCTTAATATCCACCCCTAGGACCACTTCGGCTGCCACTTCCACTACCAGTTGAAGAAAAGCACAATTTCAAAATATAAGGGAATTTTCCAGCTAGAAAGAAAAAAAAAGCATATCAATAAATCATATATTTCAATATCACTCAAAGATGAACACATCCTAATAAGCACAAAAATCAACTATTTGCATTCAAATTGACAAAAATGTTAGTTTTATAAATTAATGTCATAGCAACTCGATCACATTAAATCTAAAACATTTTATCATGAAATATATAATTACTTTTTAGTATCTGCTAAATATTAAAAATGAAATGCTAGTAAAATTATATTTTGGATAGCCTTTCACTGGCAAATAAGCATTTAAAATAATCACCTAGCTGACAAATCATGTGTAACATAAACATACTTACATGGATTTGGAATAGGTACATGATTGCACACAGCTAAACCTTCAAGTGACTGACTGATTGTAGAAAATTCAATCAATCCGGAAGAACTTCTTTCAGCTGGAAAACGAACACAAAGAATGCATAAGAAATAAAATTGACAATTAAATTTTTCTTAGTACTAGTGGTTTCCATTATTAAAGTAGCGTGGATTTGATGCTATCAAATGAATTAATGAACATCCAGTGTAATAAAATATTAATAAGCCTTTTCTAAAAATTGCTAATTAACGCAATAAACATTACATAATACAAAATAAAAATAAGCTTTTGTGAAATAAAGCATTTTAACATTATAAGCCAATAATATATACAGAATGTATCTGAATTAACCATCTTTATTTGGAGGAATTAGGGAGAAAGGAAAAAAAAATGCTTCACAGTGGAAATCATGGATATAGATGTCATATAGTAAAGCAACATTAGTCTGGTTAAATGATAGGATAGTTATGCACAAAAATCATTTGTGTAGACTTATAATAGCAGCTTAAAATATCCACCATTTGCTAGATGACATTTCTCATAATGATGTTGCTAGGGCAACTAAACTTTTTAGAATATGCTTAGCATTTTCTGTATCAATTATGTATTCTACAAGGGTCATAACGTTGGCAACAGCAATCATGTACATCATGTTTTCTTGAACAATATATAAAGAGATCGCTAATGATAAATCTAACAACTACAATGATCAAAGAAAAAAATAGCCTCCTAATGCTAATTTGTTAAGCTCCTAATTTTATTGTCAGGTGATCAAACACATTTGCATAATAGGAAGTTATACCAATGATATAATATTGTGCTAGCAAACAATGACCAATAATCCTAGCCCTGACATTCATGGGAAAATAATGTTGAACAGCTTTAATAATTCTGATTAGCCTACAAATACAGAATGTGTTTACAATGAAGAAAGCTCACAAGAGAAGAATGTTTTATCACTGAAAAGAAGCAGCTTTGTAATTGCATTAAAAAAGTTGAATTAAAGATTATTCTCAGCATAAACAATGAGAAAAAGTAACAATTGGTAGAATCTTCTCTTTCCAGTAACTTGCAATCATTGAAAAGGACAAAGTTCATTTAACATCCAATAGACTGATGAATAGGAAACTCCATATTGGTTAATACCTTTTTTGGCTTTTATTTGATTTCTAGGAACTTTTTTGATCAAAACTTTCAAGCATCAATCATCAACTTCAAACAACAATACTAAGAAATTGCTCATTTCATACAGTTATTGAGTGCATGAAAAATTCGAATGTTGAGACATTTCAGTATGCAACACTTCTAATGACCACATATTTGTAGAGATATAAGACAATTCTCTTGCAGCATTAAAACTTGGGAGCAAATCTATATGATCAACTAATGTATTTAAAAAAAGTTCACATTATTTCTGTTGCCAACAAATAATGTATTTCAAGCAGAGTTTGCGAGAATGGTCGTTGTAGCTGTTATGAATTAATTTGTAACCACATTTTCCTATGTGAAATTTTTTTCTTATTCCTCACTCAAGAATGATAAACTCAGATACACTTTACTTCAAAATTTAAATTTAACTATTAGTTTTAAAAAGAAATTTTTAGCAATAACCAAAAGGATCCCCTTTTCTTTAAAAATATTCACAGAAAAATCTCCAACTAATTCGATGATGCCTAACAATTACATATTTCAAAGAAACAAATTTGCATTTTACAAATTATTCAACACCAAATATTACAAACTTGAAAAATCCATACTTACATTTATTTTTGGAAGTAAAAAGTTTAACACTGCTTGGTGGTGTCACATCTTTATCCTCAAAAACCTACAAAAACATTTATTTAAAACATTCAATATACAGTTTTTCTTTTAACTGATCATTACACAATATGTTAATGTAAAGAAAAATTAGTAGTACCTTCTTCATCTCATCTTCAGAAATACCAAAAGGAGCATTAAAGAAATGCAGCATTTTTGATGGAGGAAGAATTCTGTTCTTGCTTGCAGCTTCAGGATTAGTAAACCTGTTATTTCTGTTACCCATATAGTCTTTAAATGATGGAGTACCATCAGGCAAGGTAAATGGTTGTGGAACATCATTAAGGAAGGCTTGTTTGGAAAACCTACATAGAAAAAAACAAGGCAAATATTCAAAATTAAACGTTAAACAGAAATTCAAAAGTTAGTTTCCATATTCTCTTAACTACAGCATTTGACATTCATATACATATTCAATAAAGAATTTCTGATAAGAAATTATATATTAACAAAACTCAATTGCAGGTGAAGCAACCTTCAAAACAATAAATTTTACAATAACCAGAAAAAAATAACCAATAAAAAATTAAATTTTAAGAAGAATTATCACAACAAATCATTATATTTCACTACAAAAGAGCATGTTTTGTTTAATTTTAATTGAAATATTAGGAATTAATCTCAACATCTGAAGATTTATATTTTTTTCCTACCAAATTCTCGCCAATTTATCTTCCATTCAAAATTAGATCATTAACACTTCTTTTATGAAAACAAAAAATATATATTAATTTTTTAGAATAAAAGTTTAACAAAGAAAACTAATAATTGATCAATTTTCATATTTGGAAACATTTGATGCATGGAATAAGTAGTTCAGAAGAATATTTTTAAAAAATGAATAGAATCAACATTCATGCAATGAAAATAACGTTCTTAATTTAAGATTACATATTTGATAAATAAAATGTCTAAAATAGAAAATCCTTTTTATAAATCATTTTTCAAAAGCTCTGGTTCAACAAATTGTAAATGCATTGCCTGTAAAATTAAAATTTTCATTGCATGCAGCATCTACCACAAAATGAGTAAATAAATTTCATTGCATCTAAAATGAGTTAATAAATTTCATTACATCTAAAATGAGTTAATAAATTTCATTGCATCTAAAATGAGTTAATAAATTTCATTGCATCTAAAATGAGTTAATAAATTTCATTGTATCTAAAATGAGTTAATAAATTTCATTGCATCTAAAATGAGTTAATAAATTTCATTGCATCTAAAATGAGTTAATAAATTTCATTGCATCTTTCACATATTATTTTCGTATTAATTGTGATAATATACAATCAAAACTATCCACTTACCCAAGTTGAAGTTTGGAGTCAAAAAACACAGATCCATTCAGATTCGAAACAGCTCTCTCAACTGAAATGGGATCACCCATTTGGATCATAGCACATCCCTCCTTACTTTTCAAGAACTTAATCTGAAAAATTAAAAAAGAAAAAAGATTTAAAAAATTACCATAAAACAAAAATTGTACACATTATTATTCGCTATTATATAAAACACTTACTCTCACAATGTTTCCATACAAGCAAAGGATATTGAAAAGCTTGTCGCAATTCATTTTTTCGTGGTTCAATCCATAAGCCATCATCACAGAGCCTTGTTGAGTGGCACCTGGTGGTGGAGGAGGTCCGCCTGGTCCATAACCTGGGCCTCGAGGAGATACAGGAGGAGGACCTTCACCACGATAAGGATCGCGGCCAAATCTAAATACACAAACAGTTGTAAAATTATTAAATAAAACAAAAGACAAACACATCACTTTCATAATACATAAAACAAAAACTTTAAAGAAAGAACATTTGAAGCAGATAAGATTTGGTGATTTTATAATCAAGAAAAGAATTTATTTTATATAAGTGTAGGTTAATGAGTTTTATTCAAAAGATTAGAAAAATAACAAGCACACTCAATATACATTATGCAGATCTAAACTTGTAAATGTTTGGTTAATCCACATCATTACTCCTGATTCAGGAATAACTGCCCGAACTTATTTCTTAACTGATAAGCAGAGTTAAAATATAAACATTTATAGAAGAAAAATTCATTTGGTGATTGTGATGGCATAAAAAAATCCACAACATCTTGTTTTTAAAAAATAGCTTTCATTTTTTAATTTTTAAAAAATTTCTTAATTCAAAAATATTTGAACTATAGTCATTCATAAGAAGAAAGAAAGAAAGAAAGAATTATCTAAAATAATTTTAGTTTCCTTTTACATTGCTATAAAAAATTCCATTTTAGTTTCTATACAGAATAGAGATTCCCAAACTTTTAAAATAGGTGATTCATAAATAAGAGTAAATGATTTAAGTAAATAATAAAAAAGTAAAATGGCAAACTATATGCCACCACAAATTTTCCACTTAAAATGTTAAATGCAACCCTATTTTACAATCCTAATTAAATATTCACTTAAATATTTTATTTGAAAATTAAAATCAACCAGAATTTAACTCACTATAAACAGAAAATGCACCTAAATTTAAAAAATCCAAAATTTAGAAATCAGAAAAGAAAAGCTTAATACCTTTCAGGTGGTGCTGGCCCACCATAAGGATCTCGACCAGCTGGTCCATAAGGATCCGCACCACGAGGTCCTCGTGGTCCTGGCATGTAATCATCAAAACCACCATCATAAGGAGGTGGTCCTCTACTATCTGTAATATAAAGAGAAATTAATAGTTATTTTTTGAAATCTGGAACTTAATTTTATAATTAAACAGAAATCAAAAGAGAAACAAAGCTGAATCTACATGAGACTAAAAACAAATACAGTAATTTTATAATCTGAAACATTTTAAATATCCATATAAAAAAAATCCTTCAGAACGGCAAAATGTTTTATTGTGAAACATTAAATGTTAATTCCCCAGTTTTTCAGCTTAATGTACTATGGCTATTTCCATCCAGATTATATTACACTTTATGCTGACAATAAAGGAAATAATCGAGAACCTCAAATCATTATTTATAAAAAGGTGAAAATAGAAGAAAAGGATAAGCACATACCATAAGGAGGAGCATTCCCTTGGGGTCCATAACCTCGAGGAGGTTCTTGAAGCAAAGCTGGTCTATCAGCTCCAGGTGGTTTACCTAAAAATCAAAATTTCACTATAACTGTTGACTGAGAATTACCCGATTATTGCCAATCATCTGTTAATAAAATATTGCCATTAATAAAATTTTTAACATCTTAAAATTGCTTCAATAATCTTAATATGAATATTTATATACACTGGAGCACAGTATTTGCATACTTACAATCGGCTACCTTTCACCTAAAACATAAGACATGTACAAAAAACAATGTTAGGCTATTATAAGCCCTAACTTTAAAATAATTCAGACAAGGATCAAACCTTCCTGTCTTTGCTCATAATCCCAGCAACTTAAACAGAAAATGAGTCTGCATCAGAGGGATAGTATTGCTCAAAGATGCTTGCTTGAAACCTCCGATGAAGAGCGCAGACGTCCGCAAGATCGCCTGTATACAAGAGTCACATGATTAGGGATAGCAGATAATCAAGGATGATTTTTTTTGTTTGTTTTTTTAATCACTTGAGTATGGATAAGTGTTGTTTTTCTTTTCTCTTTCTTTTTCCTCCGAATGGTCCAGTGGAGAATGATGTCATGCTTGTATTCTTGAATGATTGGTGTAGAGAAGTTATATCTATTGTTCGTGCACAGTTTTATCCCCATCATGGCAAATATATTTGAGTATTATTTAGGCAGATCTGATTGAGTTCTTGTATAAATATTGGTCAGAGGCATTTGTTTCTCATTTCCAGTACTAAAGAAGTGTTTGCATAGTTTTCATATGTATTCGTTTTATAAGCAATTCTGTCTCATTTTGATATGTAAATCTGTTGGTCTGTTCAAAATAGTATGCATGATATATCTCCATGTATGCCATTAGTACTGTGTGACCATAAAAAAATTCCATGTCCATTTGATAATATTTTTGCTTGAACAGTTTGGTAACTGCTTATGGAATGTTTTTATCTTCATTATGAAATGCAGTTTAACTGCAACTGCAATAAATACAGCAGCACAATTATTCTGTTTCTTTGATACTCATTTCTAAAGAACAGGCACTTAGATATTTGATACATGTCTATACTGCAGCACATCTGTTCTTTATTCATAAACTGTTATGTGCATGAAAGTTACAATGGTCAAGTGTAGAAAGGCAAGCCAATAAAAAATTATATAAGCTTGCTTTCACAGTGTGATAAGTAAAAAAACAACAACCTATGCAATGTTTGGTACATTAATGTATCAGCAAAAGATCACAGCTATTTAAGTTCTTTAAAAAAATTCTTTGATAAATGCTTCTATTAGCTGAAAAATAATGCTTTATGTTAAGTCAACTGTACTTCACATGCTTTTAGATTAATGCTAGAAATATCTTCATTAAAAATGTATGGTAACTGATATATAAATTGCAAATGATGAAATTTTACCCACCTTGCAAAGTATTTTAAATTTTTCTAATTTTTTTTTTTTTTAATTTCCCCTTACAACAAAAAATGTATAATTATCTTCTTGTCATAGTTGTCGATTGTGACATGAGCATATCCAATAGATGAAAGAAAAATCAGAGCTACATAAATTTTGTACATGTTAATTGCTTCAGGTGACATTCTAGAATATGTCCTGATTGTAAATACATTTTGTGCATGTACTTTGTTCATGAAGCAATGTCATACTATGTTGTCTGGTGTAACAAAATTCAATAACAGAATACATATAATACAGTCTTACTCTAAGACACTTACAACTATGATTAAAAATTAATTATTGATAGGCAAGTTAACAATTTCATTATCAATGCATAAATTTTCTATACATATGTAGAATTAAATAATCTCTAATCCACAGTGTTAACAGAAGTTGTAGTAAAATTCAAGTGAAAATAGTGATCAATAATTAACAGATTATTAAACCCATTAAAATTCCAAAAATTGTTTAGAAGAACTGAAACTACTAAATCTATAGTAATTCAAAATGGGTTTTTATAATATAAAAAAATTAATTATTTCAACTTTTGAAAAAAATTAATATAATTATTTATAAATTTTAACTATTAAAAAAAGGCCCGTCTTATTAAAGCTGTTAAAATTTTAAAACTATGTGACTAATGCTAAATTTATAGTTCAGTTTCATATTTTAAATGCACTTAATAAAAATATACTGAATCTAATTTAAATGCTAAAATTTAATCATAAGATTCTTAATAAATAATGATTTACATAAGCATTCTTGATTGAATAAGTAATAAAAGAGAATTCTTAATTCCAAAAGAATGCTTCTAATCTCCAATATATAATAAATAGTAATAATGTGCAATTTTTATTACTTGAATCAATTTAAAGATTTCCTAATTAATATTTATAATAAATTTAATAAATCAGATAAAATGTTTACTTTTAATACTATATAGAACTATGCAACAAATGAATCATTTATTCAAAATTCAAAAAAATAAATTAAATATTTTCAAATAAATTAAAATTATTTTTGATGGTAGAATTAATTCTAAGACTTAATTTAAGGTGTGTAATTAAAAATAGCAAACAGCATAAATAACATACCTAATGCATTATTTGTATAGTCCCAACTTTCATTATCGTTCTTGTACACATTCAAGCGGGTAGGCTAAAAGAAAAAAGAATGTTCAATATAAATTTTGGAAAGGAAAAAATAATATGGCAATACTCTCATTTTTTCACTACATATAATAATACCTCATAAACCAGTAATTTCTACTACATAATGAATAAGAATCTATTTTAAACTATGTCTTAAATACAAATAATTTTCAGCTTCAAGAAATCGCTAATAACTATAGTAATAGATTTATATAGAGTATGAAAAGTCAATTACCTTTGCAAATTCAATCTTCAGCGTACAACATCCTGAATAGATATCGCATCCATTCAAAGACTGCTTTGCTCTTTCTGCAGCTTCCAAGCTGTCAAACTTACATTGGAATTAAGGTTAATAATAATAATTTTTCTTAATAATTGTTTACTTCAATGTTCGGTAAGTGATTGTTGATTTTTATTTAAAATATTTTTCTTTAAAAGGTGTATTTTCAGTTGTGTTTAATGAATTAATGTGTGAAATGGTTTAATTCCTTAATTTTTAATATTTTTAAAGAAAAACATATTTCAAAGAATTTAGAAATAACCTATTTTGAAATAATTTACTATATTTTTTAAATCTTACTGTATGTCTATGAAAAGTTTTTCAATAATACTTTACAAATGTTACATACTTTGATAGAACAAACTAAAGTTAATCAATTCTTCATATAGAATTTTTTTCAGTTTTTTTTTAACCTTAATGCTTCCAAATAATTTTTTAAAAAATGATAAAATTTTAACTTTAAATTGATCAAAACACCATTACAATCAAATATTGTTAATTTTACAATAATTAGCAGTAAATATTCTTTCAATATTTAGAAAAATGTGTAAAATATCTAGATGAAAAAGGATATTCAACCATGGCTTGAACACCATTCTTCTTGAAAATAACAATTCTCAAGACTTTGCCACTAGGACTGCAAATTGTATGAATAACATCCTACAAAAGGAATGATAAAGAATTAAAAATTTTAAAAATAAAAATAAAATGCCCACACTTAAAAATTCTTAATACTTACAGTGGTTATTGGGTAGGCAGGATTCATGACAGTAATGAGCAAGATGTGATTAGGCTTTTCCTCAAACCTACAAGTTAAGAATTTTATTACAATCAAGTTACAATTTTTGAAAGATTCACAATAGATTAGATCTATAATATAATAATCATATATTTAAAATAGTTGGTTTCAAATTTCTTTTTATTTAAAAAATTGAATTTATTACAATATTTAATGTAATTTTGTTTATAATTGGGGGTTTGAACTACTTTATAATGAATTTATAATAAAAATAGAAAATAGTACCTTCATTTTTACAAAAAAGATATGAGAGTTGGAAATTATGTAAACAGTTTCAAAACTAACTAGATACTTCAAGAATGTTTAATAACTATGCAATATACCTATTTCAAACACAATAAAATAGAATGCAAATGTTTTTAAAAAGAATGTCGTTTATTCAATTTTTTTCCTTTGTTAAATTAAAATCTAATCAAACTTATGATGGATTTATCAGATAACATAATTCAGAATCTTTAATATAAATTAACTGAAATGATGCTGGGTGCTTATTCAAAATCATACCCAAAATACACAATCAATTAGCAATTATATATTTTTATGGATATATAATGTTCCATACCTAACAAAATATATTATAATAAATCTTGCCTAATAAGAAGTCAAATATAACTGAAAAGCTCACAAAAAATTTTGAATTTCAAAAAAAAAAAAAAAACTGATTATTTAATACTTAACATCAACTCTTGCCCTTTTCTAAAAAGAGCTGTTGCAAAAGAAAAATTTTACTTTCAACAACAGAAAACCTTTTTTCTTCTTGGACAGAATAAATGCTCAATAATCCTTAAATCACATGATTTTATAAGTTTTTTCACAAGAGTCTAAATAATTTTGACAGGTGCCTGATTGACTGACAAAAATGTTTTTTTTAAATTAAAATCTTTATCTCTGAATTTTTTGAAATGTGATTAAATTATATTTAGATTCATTTTATGTACATTCAATAAGTTTGACTAGTTAACAGAGAATCGAATACTTTTTCTATATAACTATTAATAAATAAATTTACCCCTCTCTTCTTGAAGGTGGTCCTCTGTTATAGCTGTTGTTGCTATTGTTATAGTAATTTCCTCCACCGAAATCCTATTCAACAAAAAGAAAACTTAATCAAATTATTTAAAACAAAGTACTTGCACACATAAATAATGGAACAAAATAAAGAAAGATTAAAATGAAATCTGTTATGCATATTTCAATCTATCATGTCAGAACATCATTTCTTGACCAAGCACCACATGATTGTGCGAGTTAAATTACATTTTTATTCATTTGAATCGTTTCATTGAATGAGTCACTTTAATATTGCAAACAATTAAAAAAAACTTAGTCTTACGCCTATTGTTTTAAAAATTATCACATTTCCTATTTATTTCATTTCATATAATCACATGCTCAAAATGACATTTTCTTGGCTTTATTTGCTGTAGTCATTAACTTATTTTTTTTTTTTAAATCATTGGAAATGCAATGGCAACAATTATTAAAAGCTGATTTTTTTTTAGATGCTCGTGCAGGTAATGAAATTTTTATTTTTGGCCCACAGATTTTTATTGATGCCAAAAACCTCATCCAAAAAACAACACATTCTGACAAATATTATTACATTAATTAGACACCCAAAATTTAAAAAAAAATGAACCATTCATGTCCCAGTTACAAATTTACTTAAGTTTTAAACAATTGTGAAAAAAATATACTAATTATTCATAATCAACAATAATTTCTTAAAATCTCTATGGCCACATAAAAAAATATTAGAGTTTCAAGTATACATGTTTTAAAAACTAATCAAATACTTGTTTTATTCTGAATGAGATTGCTATACTTATGTTATTGAGAAGATGCTGAGATTTTTCTAATAGGAAAAATAAGGGAAAAAGCTACACAGATAACCATAGTTAAATAATTTAGGCTTTTTCTTAGTTAAGGATTCATTTTGGAAATGAAAGATAAAATACACATTGAAAAAATTATGGTACAATTTAGTTTTAGCAGCAACCAAAAAGTATCAAGAAATTTTTTTGTCTAATTATAAAAATATGTTACAAGTGCACATATGCAGTTTAATGATTGATATTGCCAAATTGATGAAATTTTTTCATTGTGCTTTTTGGGTGTTATTACAATTGATAAGTACCAAATTTCTATAAGTTGCAACCTTAAAAAGTATTTGATCTTTAAAAACATTACATTTTTTTTTCCAATATAGATCAATTTTATCTTTAATTCTTCAGCTTAATGTATATCAGGGGGGATGGGAATCCTTGTTTTCAAGATGCTACGTTCATGCTCCAGATGCAAGAAATGCCACAAATAAAATTCTTATACTAGTTAGTATTAAATATGTTTTCAAGGAGTAGAAAAAGCAAAAAAAGTTAAATAATGTAACATTATTCGAACATTTAGCATATTAAAAGATGGTTTATATTTATGTGCTGAAAATAAGAACAGTTTATTTTTGTTAATTAAAAACTTTTAAAAGGAATGGCTTTTCTTTAATTAATTATTCATTTTTGAAATTCCAGTAATTAGGTATCAATATCTACAGATTTTTCAGCCATCAAATTCATGGGGCCGATGTGCGCAATCTATAACAAATAAAATACAACATTTCTGTATATCCTATTTCACTTTCAGTGAACATATGTGAAAATATTTAATATATCATTGAATGAATTGAAGAAAAAATAGTAAGCAACAAGTTTTAATATCTATAACAATTTAGCTTTAAATTATTGTTCACGTGATAAATTCATAATCGGTTCATTTTCAGATACTAGAAGCGATCTTGGGTGATGTGTAGTTTAACCTCCTACTTCGCCAAGTTGGCGTTAACATGCCAATGCTGGCAACACAAAAGATTTTCTATTATGACAACCCTAGATTATCTTTCTGCTTGACCTGAAGAACTGGCCTGTGCCTTGCCTGTGATTGTATAGTTTCAAAATTTAAAATCTTATCGGTAAAAAAACTAGTCTATTAATTTCATTCCTCTTTCTGTTACATCTTGAATAGGTACGATCAATCCTTGGCTTACTACAATCAATCATGTCTTCTATGGAATTTGTCAATTAGAAGAATTTAGATGCATGTTTCATGAAAGTGAAATATTCCAGCAGGTATTTTTCTTTGCTACCAGTGTATGGTAAGAAATCTGTGTTGGACTGGTGTATGAATGAAGATTTGATATCTTCACGTTATAAAAGTCTGAAGTGTAGGAAGCAAATGAAATTGAGCAAACAACCCAAATGAAATCATTTCAGATTGTTGGAAGTCCTATGATTGTTTAACCGTCTGACTGCTATGTGGTGCAAAAGCACTGGGTTTATTTGTCACAAAAACATTTCTGCGCTGCGAGTTTCAGTGTATCTTTGTTGCTTTGTAGGTGTAAACGTAATCTGACCTCATACATAATTTGTAACATGAGTGCATTCTAAAATAACCTTTTAAGGTTTTTATATATTTTAAAAAAATAACCATGTCACAGGCTCTTATTTTAGACGTTGATTCGACTGCTAGTGATTCTGAGGATAGTGAAAGAACAGACACCAATAGTGATGATAGCATTAAAATTCATAGAAGAAAAAGACTGAGAATTGAAAGTGAGTCTTCTATTTCATCTTCAGAAACAGAAAAAACACTAACTTTTACAAATGTTTCGCCGACAAATGTGTTTTTGAAAATAACAATTTTTTCTTATTCACAATTAATATTGTTTCTTAGTAATACAAAAAGAATTATTAAAATTGTTATCTTTCTAAATGAGTGCTTTATTTGACACCATCAAGTCAAAATATGTCCCTCAGTTTCCGAACATCCCCACCAGAATAGCTTAGCAGACAAACAGTTAAAGGACTAGGGTTTTCTGCATCTTCAGATGCAACACAATCTGCATTTTGAAGATCTGGACACTAGTGCTCACACGAAAACTATTGAAGATACATGTTCTGCCATCAAAAAGGCCTTGAAGAATACTCTCAAAGGCTAATTATTTTGATTTGTACTCATTTGAATAGGTATGGAGAAAAAGTCACGGTCACTGGGTGGGTACCGACGAATTTAAGGCATTAAGAACAAAACATCATTAAAGTTTATCCCTAAATGTGAGGGAACATGCCGGAAGTGATGACAATGGATTGAATGTTTCGTTGGGGCCAAATTAGATTGACCAGCGAGAGGCTGCAGGAGTTCGAGCTGAGCACATCAAGCAAATGTGAGGTAACTATTAAAAATATAAATTTTTTAAAATGCGGGGGAAAGAGACTGAGAAGAAAAATATGCTTTAAAAATTATATTAATTAGTTAACTGAGGAATTTATTTTCAAAAGATCACCACAAGGTGTAGAATTAAAAACAAGCAACAACAAATGCACGTCGAACGCAGGGCAAATGGTACTGTTACACATTTTATGGAAAACAAGGAAGGATTACATTTTTATTTGTCAAATAAACTAAAATTTCGTTACTAAATATGTTATTCTTACTAAAAGCTTAAAAATTGTCAAAAAATAAAGAAATACACAAGCAAGAAAATTAAAGGTAGCAAGAATAAACAAGAAAAAAAAAAGGAAATAACATTTCAAGCTATGTTGTGTGCAAAATGTTTAAAACACGGTACTACAAAAAGTGCGATTTCACAGGTTGTACACCAAAACCTTGTTTTCTTGCATTTTCCCATTTTTGATACCCAAGCCCCCCCCCTCCATATGAAATACATCGAGGTTATATTGCTAATATATAGAGAACATATCACAAAATAATATTTGCATTACATTTTATTGAGATTTCAAGTTTTTATAGTGAGGGGAAATTTTTTTATATTGCACGATGAATATACTCGTCAACTGAACTGCACTAGAGATTTGGTCCGCCGTGTATACACGTCAACGGCAACTTAACTGGTTAAAATTAACAACATTTGTGTTAGGAACTTTTGTTTGTATTTAGTTTACATAAAAACTGTTAATTTAAATTTTCTATTTTAGTTTAAATATTGCTATTAGTTATTTAAAATTACAGCTTATATAATACTTTTTTTTGCTTACTTTTTCAAAATTGTCTCCTCAAAAACCAGGAAAATGTGCCATGTTTTTCAGAGTTCTCCAAAAAACATGGCACATTTTCGTGTTTGCCGATTTATGAAAAGTGCACCAAGCCGGGGGTTAATCTTCGATCGTACCACGATGTTTTTGGATTTGAGACCATTCCTTTCAGCATCTATGATGACTGCTTTGATCTGGCATACAGTCTTGAATGTTTTCCTCTTTTGATTGATAAGTGAATTTCTTTTCAAATTAGTTTAACTTATTATCTTTTTACAAATTCAGCATTATACAATATATGAATTCTGTGGAACAGAATCTGATCATTCAGGAAAATCAGAATGGATTTTTTTTATTTGACCAATTCAAATATGCTTTTTAAATACTGCATAATTTTAAAAAATTCTCTAATCAATTTTAAGTAAGCTCACAGTTTCTCATGTTATAAAAAACCATTGCATAAACTTAAGCAGGATAGACTAATACAGTGCTGCCCTGATTTTTCAGATTAAACATTGCTAATTGTTCTATTCTTTTATGCAGTAACAGTAGTCTTGCAATTGCCGATGAGTTTCGGTAATTATGTATTAGACTGTCGATGTACCAACGGTCGTCAAACACTACAAATCAATTTATTTAGGTGGCCAGAACTCGGATACATTACACCGCCATTGTTTGTTCATTATCATGTATAAACTTATCTTATGTTCATTCAAATACACATTTTTAGATGGAATAATTCCATAATTTTGGAAGAACATCACTGCATCTTTTTCACTGACAGGCAAATCTCCATTTTTAATCATCTTAATTAATCAAAAAATCAGAACAGAAAAAGTACTTCACGATGTTAAGGTTTGCACAATTTTTAAAATAATGACAAGTTTTTTTGCCATTTTTGGAAGATTAGCAACGTCTTCCAATATGGCAATAAAGATTGACAGTCTTAATACATAAGTACCTTAGTTTCAATTCGGGAATCTTATAAAAATCAACTGTCTTGAAAACTGATGGAATGATCGGCTCAGCTTTACTGTACGGTCACCCTTGGCGACTTTTTCAAAAGTTGGCGATAAATAATTTTTTTTGGCAACCTGCTGAAAACTGGAATTTCCCCAGAAATTGAGTTTCCCCATTTCGAACTTCGGTGATATATGGTGAAGTTGATTTTGTCTTAGCTCCCACGTTCTTTGAATTTTATTGTGATGGCTGCATGATGATGTTATGTGGTATGATGAGCATGTGAATTTAAGGTATTTGTATGGATTGGATGAAAGGAAAGAGACGTTTGATTTTTGTATGAAAGCGGGGTTGATTGCGAATAGGTATGAATGTCCAAAATGTAATAAAGATATGAAATTGGTTGCAAGGAAAGATGTTAATGATGGTTATGAATGGAGGTGTAAATCTAAGGTGAAAGGAGAGGAACATGATGTTAAAAGGAGTGTTCTAATTTTTTGATGCTAATATGCCTTACATTTCTTATTTCCTAACATAACCCATAAAAGCTTTGCACTTTTATTTTGTTACAATCCAGAAGTTCGTTATTCCTCTCCGAAACTTTTCAGCCATTTTCTATGCTCTGTTTTCATTGGTTCTCGCTTCGAAGTCGCCAGAGTGGCGACTTTTGGCGGGATTTTGAAAAAGTCGCCAAGGGTGACCGTACAGTAAAGTTCTACCGAATGATCTATATAGAAAAAAAAAGTGTTGTGTTTCTACATTACACAAATGCGAATGGCACTGTTTCGTTTTGGGAAGCTATGACTATGATCTTTCAATACTTAGCAATTAGCATTTTTTAATATGGGGAAAGGCAGTAAGAAATCTTAAATTCCCTGTATTTTCTGGGTTTTAGGAAAATTCTTATTCCCAGTATTTTCTTGAGTTTTATGAGAATTCTTATATGTTCTGCATTTAAATAATTTATAGGTGAAATTCTACTGTTTTTTTGACAAGTTTTTAAATTTTTGCCAGTTTTTCTTGTTTTGGTGACATTACAACCAAGATTATATAATATTGCTTCCATTAAGATATTATAAAGAATGCAATTTGAGAAACATTTGCTTCTATACAAATTATAAAAGCACATAAAGCATTACCATGAATTTTAAATTATAATTAATGACATAATCAAAAATAGGAAAAAATTCACTTGCATGTTTTGATTGAATATAAAAGATGTCTTTTCCAGAAAATGAATTAATCTTTCATTTTCTTAGTTTCATTCAATAAGGAATTCTTGACATCAATCAAAGTTAAAATATATAACATATTTAAAAAAAATCTGAATACTAAAAGAAAATAAGAATCAAAATATTAATTCTTAGATGAACACTTACAAAAGTGAATATTTTATATTTCAGCAGAATACAGTAAGATAAGTTAAGAACAAATTCTTGTTTTGTAAGAATTTCTAAAAATCAAGAATACTAATAGATTATTTTTCTTTCAAGATAAAATTTCATAAAATTGTTAAGAAAATTATTGTACAAGGCATGATTTGTGACATTGTGCAAAAACATCCTTAACAGGATAACTAGAATCTGATTGCCAACCAGATTTATATTAATATTAATAACATAAATGATGAAAATTATTGTAGAACCCCTGCAACCATATATAAATATAACATTAATCTGTTACTACACTTTTGGATAGGTTAACAATAATTCCTTAACTTGTAGGAATCAAAATGAATAATTATCATTTAATGTATTAAGCCAAACACTTATTTAATGCATTTAATGTATTTAAGTATTATCAATGTTTTAAAGGAGAAAAATTTATATTAGTTATAAATAAAGCTTTTGCGCTGATGAAAGGGAATATTTTGTTAACAAGGTTTTTTTCTGGGATTCCATAAACAGCGCGTGATTTAAGAAACAATAGAACACAAGAGTGATATTCCAATAAACTTTTTTAAAGAAATTAAGAAACAATCAGAACAGTAGAGATTTTAAAAGTAAATATTGCAAATGCAGCGGCACCATAATAAAAAAAAAAAGGATTTAATTTAAAACTCGCTCAATTGTTTTGAAGATGCATTATTAAATATTACAATATTCAGAATATTGAAAGTTTGCAGGAAAAACTATTCTACGCACAAAATATTACAGATGCAAGTATTTGGAATTTATTGAACACTAATTATATGGAATTAAATATGCCTATGCATTAAAAAGGACGAGTAAAATCGTTATACTCAAACTGATTCAAACCCAATCTTCAAAGCATCGTGAAGCTTAAAATAAATAATATCGAGCAAATAACACAACGATATTTCGAAAGAAAAAATAATTGTGAACAACGCATAGCAATAAATATTGCAAACCTGACCAACCCTAATTTACTACGCAGATACATGATCATGTATGTTGTTAAAGTGCTACGAGATCATATTGCAATTTTAAAAGTTTCAAATTATAATGAAATTAATATTTCTACGTCTCATCAAAAAAGACGCAACAACCAAGTAAAAGTGAATAATATATATAAATATTTCAATTAATAGTACGCAAAATTACATCACATCTAAAATTAACAAAAATGGCGCAGCCGGTTAAGATATTTTGTAGGAGTACTTACTCTGCCACCTTCATTATCAGTCCGTTGTCTCTTAGCAGCATGTCCATCAAATTGTGCCATATTGATTTACACAGAAACAAATGTATTAATAATTACACAATTATTAATATTAGGTGCGTAATAAGTTCACTATCAAATATGAAGTAAATTAAATACTAACATATATTGGATTGTCAAAGTGGAGTTGAGTTGAATACCGCAATTAAAGAAATCCTTGAACTTATTCACCGAGTTATGCAGCAATAAAAACAAATACAATTAATATTAACTAATCAGAATTATTTAAAGAAATTCGTATTTTTATCTTGTCATATACAAAGTAAAAATATTGTAATCATCAAAAATTTCAATCCCTAGATAGTGACGAATCTTCATGTTGCTGACTCTAGAGATGCATAATCCACCTTTTTTTGAGTAACAAATAATTTTGCTATTGCTATTTTTAAATATTAGTTCCAAATATCTGTTATTTCAATCATATTATTAATTAAAAATTATTAATTATAATTAAATTTAAAATTTATTCATTATAATTAATAATTAATTTACTAATGTAAGAAACACGTGTTTGAATTAATTTATTTATTTCAGCTTACTTTTTAAATTTTTTTCAACAATATTTATTTAACTATTTATTGGATTATTCTGAAAAAGTTGAATTAAAAATAAATGTCATTTCTTTAAAATGTTTACATTAGATCTAAATTCTACCAATAGATGGCGCCAGAAAAGGAAACAAAATTGTACCTTCTCAGGAACTCATGTTACAGGCAGTTGAAAATGACTCTTATCGGATAGCGCATTGTTAAATGCGAATATTCGAAAGTCAAGGTCACTATCAGTGTGAGGCCCGCTGTGATTTATAACTTTGCAGTGACTTCACTGAAAGGTGAGAAGTCGCTGTTCCGATAGATTTCAGTGATATGCAATTAAGTGTTACGATTATTCCGAGAATACCAGTCCGGTCACTTTTCAATCCATTCACAGATTTCTCCTTTTATCTTTATTCCCGTTAAGGAGACGGAACCCTGAGGACACACGGGGAGAATGCTTTGTGTTTCTAGGATTTCCTTTCCTCCCCCGGGAGGTTCGAGGATCACCCGATACCCTTCTTTTTTTTGAAAGCTGTCGGCTCGAGCCATTTTGAGATAGCATATTGTCAATACGGGGAATTGTGACAATTTGCGATTTTAAATTGAAAGGAATCCACGATTTTTTTAATTCCTCTTTCACTTACAACACATTTCCCTACAGCCAACTTTAAGATTTACATTACTATCGTGCATGAAATTGAATTCGACTGGTTTCTTCAATGTCTTTTTGGTACATTCATTAAAAAAATAAGACTATCGTGTATTAATTTTTAAGAATTACGAATACATTTTTTTATTATTATTCAATACATTTTTCAGTGGTCCAAGGTAAAATTAACATTACTGAAAAATCAACACAATATTGCGATTAATTTACTTAAATTTCAAATTGCAGTTTTTGATCATTCTATCTCATTTTTTGCTGTTTTTGACAACGAAGCATTGTTAAGTGTTGATCATGAGGTTTCATGGTGCATTAACTGGGGCTTGATTAATTTTATATTAATAATTTTTTAAGTAGGTTATTTTTTACGCATTATACGATTAAGAGATTTTATATTCATTTTTGTTAAACATATTTTGAAAAAAAAAGAAGAAGAAGAAGAAAGCTTTCGTGTAAATATTTCTCATACAAAATGCATAGTTTTATGGATGTGATTTCAAAGATCGTTATAAAGGAAATCATTCCTTTCTTGTATAGAATTAGAAATAATCATTAGATGAATGGATTATTCTAAGCATATCTAATTTTATATTCATTTTATCGGCTTTTTGTATTCCTAAAAAATATTTAAAAAAAAGATATAACCTTATTTCTTTTTTAAAAAAATGATTATTTTAAATATAATTTTAAAGAAAGAATGAAGTAATATATTTATCCAATGCTCTGAAAGGGGATTTTTTTTAAATTAAATTTCTCCATTTCCTACATTGTTTAATATTTGCTACATTTACTACGTTTAAATGTCACAAATTTGGTAAAGATATTGTTTTCCCCTTCCGGACAGTAGAGGAAAATTAATTCCAGCCACCTGGGAACAGCGTCACTGTTGCTTATTGCGTCGTATTTCCGTTTTGTGAGAATAGATCATTATTTTTTTCTATTTCTAAGAAAAATTAAAATTAACTTATGATTTCAAAACATAGCTATTCTGTGTGGGAATTGGAAATCGTTATTCAATTGTTATGTATAACACTGCATAAAACTTGCTTAAATAATATATTTATAATTTTTTCTTTGATGAGGTTCTAGCTGTCATAAATTAAATGTGTCCGATCTTTGTACTTTTTTTAAAAAAAATTTAAACCTATTAAAACATTTTTATTTCATATAATGGTAAAATTATTTTTCAAAATTATGGTGAACGATTTATTACCTAAAACAAAAAAAAAATGTATATATTTGCGTAATTTTTATATGGGATGAATTTATTCCTTATTTTGCTATTAATTTGTGCGTGTGTATTTTTAAGAATAACTACAACTGGTCTGATTTCATAGTATCGAAAAAAAGAGTGTTAAAATATACTATAACCATTAATGAATAAAAATATTAATTATTTACCCTGCCATTATCATACACATTTCTTCATAGTAAAATGTCTCCAATACAAAGTTTGCTTCTCGTAAGCTCCAGAAAAATAAGGTTTTTACGAAATAAATTTTTTTAAAAAAAATTTTCATATTAATAGTTTTATTCTACTACACTATTCTTCAAGTTTACTGTAGAAGGGCTTCGATTTTTAACATTTTTACAATTTTTCTTTGGGTTAAATTTCCAAATGCATTATCATTAAGTGAATGCATATATTCTTTTGTGTTCATGAAAATAAAGAAGAAAATAATTTTATTTTACAACTAAATAATAACTAAGTAAGACTTATAAGATGTAAAACTGCATTAAAATTCAAATTATAACAAATGGTATTATACAATAAGTGTTAAGTTCAATAATTAATATCATTGCCAGGAATAAAATTTTAAATCAGTTAAAAAA
>JAOUZG010044841.1:3375490-3396007 GCA_026289955.1 Argiope argentata
ATGTTTAATACTTGAGAAAGCTTTGCAAATTTTGGGCTAAATTTCTTAATTTTTTCCAAATGCTCTCAATCAATAACAAATTCTCAGAGTGAAATAGTCTTATCTATAGTAGTTAAAGAATTGACAATAGTTAAAATTTAAAATCTATAATAGTTAGAATTTCGGTTCGGACCCAACAAAATCGATTAACTTCCTTTTTTTTAGGTAGCCATGTCCAATATTATTAATTTCGCGTTGAGAAGATATTAATAAACTTTAGGCAATTTTTTTCTCCCTTCTCTCTTATTCAGAAACGCAATTATCAATAAAAAATATTCAGCAAATTTCATATTTGGCTCTGTAATGATGTTCCAGGTATACAGTTTTTTTTAAATCGGTATAAACTATCTCATTTTAAATCATAACATTATAAATTTTATTTTCATTATAAAATATTTTTAAGACATGCTTATCGGCTATAAGTTTAGAATATAACATTTCGAGCCATTCCATTTGCAAAAAATATTATTATTTTTAATTCCTAAAAGTATATAGTTTTTGAGATACACTAACACGAGTTTATCTATATCTTTCCTACACAATACCGATTTTTTAAAACGTGTTCTATGAAACACGGCTAAAAATTATACAAAAGAGATTTCTTAAAAATGCGATATATTTCTTAATAATGCAAATATTTGAATGTATAAGAATGTTAATTTGAAGGTATTTTAGTTTTGATAATCAATATTTTATAATTAAGGAAATTTATGATTTTTATAAATAGTTTCTATGCATTTCTTTTATTATTAAAACTTTCTCTAAAAAGATAAAGTATAAGTCCACTAAAAATAATATGTAAACAATAGAATATAAAGTACGCATGACTTATAATCGGAAGACTGGTGTTTAGCAATTTATCTTCCTTTATTTTCAGAATTTTCTGTTCTATTTTTTAACCCCTTCGCAAATATTGTCGTGTCTAATACGCGCATCGAATTATTGAATTTTCAGTTTTAAGCTTGCATCTAAGTGAACTGAAACAAGCATTTAAAAATGCAAAAATCACCTAGAAATGGTTCAACATTTCAAATAATCGTTATAATATTATAAGAATCAAGATAACAATCTATATTTAAGATAGTATGCGTCATCTAATTAAACTAACAATTTAAGTAAAATAAATTCGTATGCCAAGGGGTTAAAATCTTAAGTTTAGATTGAACGAGACTCAGTACAAATTACTAATATTTTCTTGAAATGACGTTTTTGCAAATTTATGAGATTATATTTTTGAGTCTAATGATATCAGTTCTCTTAAAACACCTTGAAGAGGAAAATAAAAAGTATCATAAGAAATACTATTTTAATTGTTAATTTATTTAAGTTCTTTTCAATTAAAAATATTTTAAATAAAATCAGTTTAAAGCAAAAAGAGTAAATAAATATTTTAAATGTGAACATAAATTATTTCCCGATAAATTCTGAAATCCACGAAATTTTAACAAACGAAGAATTTTTTTTTCTTTATCACATTGCCAACCATAATATTTATGATAGCTAAACAATTTTATTGCTATATACGTGATGCAAGCCTTTACGTTCTCTGTTATAAAATTAAAAAAAAAGTATTTAAATTTGCGGGAATTTTTGTGCATCTTTCCCAAAATGTTTTTATAAATCAATGAAGAGAAATTTATCACTGGCAATTAATTTAAAATATTTCTTTTATTTTTAAAACAGCTTTATAATAAGCCATAATTCTGTCTTTTTAAAACACGAAAATCCTTCAGAGCAGCAGAATTCTCAAGCTAACCAGAAACAGAAAATTTAATTATGCTAATATCAAATCGTGTCAATCCAGGCAATTTAGTAATTATGGTGTTTATACCCAGTTAAGAATGATATAAATCCATATGAAGTCTGTTTGAAGCATTGAATATCGACAGAAATTTGTTTAAAAACACAAATTAATATTTTTTCTGTGAAGATGCATGAGGAAGAAATATAGTTTTCGTACAATGACAAGTTGTGCATAGCTTCCAGCGATGGGGAGAGTAGACTCTTTGTGTAATAGGAAACTCTCTGCGTGTGATCAAAGGTCCCACCGTCCGCCACAACTATTTGTGGGTGGTCTGTTCCTGGAAAGACCACCAGTGGGTAAGGGACTTTCCCAATGCATGACTGAAATTGGCTTCGAGAACGTCCATTGGACGGATCGTATCGATTGTTACTTTCTATCGTGATCCAAGACCTAAAATCGAAATATTAACCAATAAGAACGTGCCAGTGATTTGAATCACACCCATTTTTGAAAAGTATTGGTCACTGAGATTTGTGACTTTTTGATATTGCTTACGTAATAACCGTTTCGAAAATATTCGTCATCCCTAGCTGACTCTGACTTCCATGAATACAAGTTCGAAACCTTGTCTGCTGTCATGGTCATCTGCTGTCAGTGTCAGTGTTTCTGTGAACATAAAAAATTTGGTATATGAGCTTTTTAGATTAAACCATTTGCCAACAAACAAGAAGCCTGTTTTTCAATTCGAATTCAATTCAGTACAATAACTATTAAACATGAAGAGCCAGTTAAATAAAATTTGGTGCACAAATTAAGAGTCTAGAATGATAACTCATATGAAATTTTGAATCAAATCCGTCAAGTAAAAGATCATTCGTTTATCTATTCTCATGTATGTAAACACATCACACTATAGTAGTGGGTGGTGATTAGTTGTTTAGTGATATATGTGTTCTATAGAAATGCTGTCAAAGTTTAATGTTCTAATTTTATTTTTATTTTTTTTTGAAGTTAACTTCTGGACATTTGGGAAGATTTTCTGCTTTAATTTCTAACGTTTACATTTATTTAATCAAGAGCTGCAAAGTCTGCATTACATAAATCTATAAAACTGAGTAATTCAAAATTTATTGTTTTTGGACTCTCCATCTGAAAATGATTCTATGGGCTAAATCAATTCCCAAAATGCATTAGTCAGCTAATGTGAACTTTTTCAAGAGTGGCAAACCCATTAAGGAACTCATTACTTGCATTGGCCAAAGGCAATATGAAGCAATTAATATAATTGGGTCTAATAAAGATCCTGCATCCAAAATCCCTCGACTGAACCCATTTCTTACACAATCTTACATTAAACAGCAAATAAATAAGCACAGAAATATTTCGAATTTAAAATTTATAGGACAAGAAAAAATAATTTTCAGAATATCGGATCTCGTGTGCGCTGCCCAAATTTTAAGCTCAGACAAAATACTTGGCATTCCCGTTTCTACCGGTGTCATTTGGGAAAATGTCACCATCAGATTCCTACCTTTTGACATACCAACTCAAACCTCGCTGGAAGAACTAAAGCAGGAAATAACCCACAATAATGATGTCGAAATAGTTGAAATGAGATTTATCAAATCCAACTCGACCCGACACTCTTCTCTTGCTCTCGTCACAATACTTGGCGCCTCTTTACCAGAATCCATTAAAATTTGGTTTATAAACCAAAAAATCCAGAAGTTTATAGACAAACCCAGTCAATGCATGAAATGTTTCAGTTTCATGCATCTATCTAGAATATGAACAGATCTGCTTTATATGTAAGGAAACACATGATGGCCAATGCAAAAAACCCCCGAAAAGTGCATAAATTACTTGGTCCGCACTTGACGACATCGAAATCTTGTTCCCACTTTATCAGGGAACGACAAATTTTAGAATTTAAATGCTAAAATCCTCTAACAACTGAAGAAGGCAGACGTCTTTTTCAAAAATCCTTAAATTCAAGTTATTCTAACATTTTCAAATCAAACATGTCTGTAACTGAACTTGAGGAAAGTGTAAATAAAAAAAATCGAAGCTACAGCTAAAAATATTACAAAAAAATTAGAACAACAAACAAATATGCTCATTGAAATATTTCAAAAAACTGTTGAAAAATTACTTCAAAATCTTGTCAGCATTTTTAATCAAGGAGAATCAAGCAAATCTCCTGGTAGGAAAAATAAAGCAACAATAAGTATTGACTTTAGAGAATGTTATTATAATAAAAATTTCTACAAAACTTTGGAATGAAAGCGAAAATTAAAATCATGTGGAATCGAAAGCCACTATATACCTCATGCGAAATAAAATGTAAGGAGGGAAGATATGATTGCCATTCACATATGTTTTCTAACAAGCTTATGATAATTCACGTTGAACTATGAAAAGTCACATCCAAGATTCCGCAATATTCAGAATTTAATGGAGGCATTTTTTAAATCTGCTGACAAGGGCAATTTTAATATTTAAAGTGCATGTTTTCATCACATTTCTAACCATATCTGTTACAAATAACTGTGCTCTCTGTGCTTATAAATACAATAACTCAAAACGCAAAGACTTGGATAAATAAAATTTCGTCAAAAAATTTACCAACTTTTGAAAAAAATCGTCAAAAATGCCGCTGATAGTATATCTGCAATCATTTGAATAGGATTATTCAAAAAAAGATAGTAGACAAATTAAATGCAATCTTTTTACATCAATTGCAAGTGTGCATCAAATTTCGGTTATAATCCGTTAAAAAAATAGGATTTAAATTACGTACTGTGATTTCCCCTCTATATCACATCCCACACGCCACTCATACGCTGAAAAATTCTGAGCCCTCATGACATTCATTGCCCTGTCTAATGCTCACAATTTTAGGCGGGGAAAGGGACAATAGCTTCTTTATTATTAGTGTGAACGTGAAATTTTTTTCGAAGCGATAACTACTGCTTGTTTAAAATAAAATTCCAGTTACAAAAAGAAAAAGGAAAAAAAAAAAAAACGATGAAAATAAAGATTTGAGAATCGTAAAAGAAGCAACTTTTTGAAAATCATACAATTTTATTTCGTTAACAAAAAATATCATGTCAAAATATATGGATTAATTAATACGGAAAACTTTTTAAGTACTTATAAAATTATATTCTCACCTCCTTTTATAAAATATACGTTACTTTTTACGAAGCAGTTTGAAAAACAACCTGACATTTCCATTCATTTCAAAAATATGAAATGGTTCCCGCCCAGCGAAAACAAATGAATAAATAAAAACTTTAGTTTTCAATACAAAAAAAGTACATGCTACACTTATTCTTATTTAAATAGTAATACTATGAGTATAAGATGTTACTATTAATATAAAAGATATTATATTAATATAAATTCCTATTAATATTACATTTAATATTGTTACGTTTTTAGCGTAGCGGGTTCGGATTGAATGGACTTTACTTGAGGACAGCACAAACAAATTTATTTATAGCTATTAACAGGATGACTTGATAAAGTAAAACTTCAGATAAACACAATCCAGCAGTCAACAGTCACTAACAGCGTAAATACATACCTTATGCACAATAAACACAGACTGTAAAACAGATATCATATAGCACAGCAAACCACAGCGAGATCAATAACACAACGTTAACAGCAAGCGTAAACACAGCTCGCTAGTAACAATCGAGAAAAGTAATCCACTAGTCCAGCGAAACGCTTCCCTTCTGAGAGGAACTTTCAACTCACTCACTCAACCAAACTCCATCTTACGGCAACCCGTCCTTTATATAGCCAAGCGTGCCTTTGCGAGGCTTCATGAAAAGTCCAGTGGCTGCCAGACTATCCTTTTCGCTAAACGCCGCCAACCTTGGCACGCCTCCACGGTGCTCGCCCGCTCGTAACAATATATATAATAAAATTAATATTTTCTTTTAATTTAAGTTAATATTTTTTACTTATTTTAAATTCATTCCATCTTCCAAGACTTTTTAAAAATCTTTATATAATTAATGCTTTATATGACAAGTTGGGCGTAAATTGATGAATCTTTTTAACGTCATTTTAATTTGAGAGTTCAAAGTTTTAGCTCTAAAACCTTTGACTGTCAATTTTCTTAATTTAATGATTTATAAAAAAATTATATTTAATTATTATTATAATTTATGATATTATCATTCTAAGTGTCTAATCTTTTTCACTATTAGCCTTATTCAGTTGTCGATTTTTCTTTCAGACTTAGGATCACCACCTTTGATAGATTTTCTTATATTCTATTCTGATCCAAAAAATTAGTTGTTTCAAAGACTTATAATAGAATATTATATATCAAAGAAAAATATATAAACTGAATTCCTCCGCCTACAATTACAAATAACATTCTTTTGAGGATTTAATGAGCTTAGATTATTTGAAATTATTTGGTCGGCTTCTAAGAAGTTTGAAATGAGCTATTGATTTACAAACTGTATTAGAGAACAGATACAGAATTTCTATGGATTACACGCAATAAATTTCAAATACGTAACAAGGGTCGGGCTTGTTTTGGGGTTAATAACTGCGTAATCGTTCTTTGAAAGAAAACTATTTTGAATATAAAATTATACAGAGGCGGCGATAGCAGGGGGATAGGAGGGAAATTTCCCCTCTGTCAGTAGCCTCTTGCCCCCCCCCCCCCCCCCCCGAGATATTTAGAGTTCCGTCGGCAGAAATGTTCACCATTTCAGGATGGTTGTAGAGAGCTGCGCATTATCGAATATGATTACTTAAAAACCTCCTCGAAATTAATATATTGTAAACAACCGAAATATCCAAGTAATGGTTAAATTGTTTGGACTATATTTGGCAAAATATTGGATAGGGTGGTAGATCAATAATATGCCGCATTTTCATAGACAAGTTTTGATGGACCTAACAATTGAAAATAATGGATGTCGAACACAAATGTTAAGCATATTTTCAGACATCCGATTCAAATGTCGTTCATTCAACTTATAATTTGTACTACTTTTGGCAATATAACCGACAAAAGTGATAAGCTAATTTATTGACAATTTTTGATCAATCGACTATAAACTCAATGCGACGAATGTCGAAGAAGTCTGCAGATTTCCGACATTTGATTAAATAATCGTTCATTTATCTTATAATTTGCACTTATTTTGGCAATATATAAGAGAAGTGAATGAGATGTCGCATAACAAAATCTTTTTAATACAAATGTACAATGAACTATGAAAGGAAGGGTCAGTATCTGAATAAAAAAAAGAATGTAGATAATACTTGATTTTCTTTAATTAAATGTAAAAGTAACTATATTGAGTTATTTTAAAGCCAAATAAATTACAAAGACTGTGGAATCGAACTTATATAAATTAAAATCAAATGTGATTTAAATTCACTTTGGAATTATAATTAAAATTATTCGAACTATTGTTTGCAGTTTTATATTATTTTTAATAATTCTAAAAAATATGGTGATTTTTTTATTGATTATTATTTAGATTGTTTTAAGAATATTTTTTTTTACCATGTCTTTTAAAATTACTTTTAAATTTCAATTGCATATTTTTCTTATATTTGCACACTGAAACTAACTTTTTAGAAGGTAATTTGTTAACTTGCCGACCACTTTGTAAAATTCTTTTTTCATTTATGTTTTTCCTTTCATGTGTCAAAAGTTCGGAGGAGAAAAGAAACATGGACATTGCATTGATTAAACTCCATAAAAATCTTGATCCAGATTGCTGATATCAGTTCTCTGTTTCCTTCTAGAGTGAAAGTTAAGATTTCAATGTATTTTTTTAATCATTTTTTTCAGTGTTTGCTATGGAATTTATTTCTCAATATGTGTAATCTGATTCTTGCCCTTCACTCATTTTCTATCTTCCTTCAGCTTTGAGCAAAAGTAGATAAAATTTTCTATGAACAAGCTGCAAATTTAGAAAATGTGTCTTTAGTTTATCACTTAGATAAACACCTTTCCCCTGGTTTCAAGGCATGCGGCAATGTCTACAACGTCCGTCTGGAAAACAACCATTGTTTACTTTTCCGTTAGCCAGGCGCAAATAATGTATAATTCCGTCGACTGTTTTGTTATTCTCTTTGTTTGGCGCCTCGGCTCGCGTTCCCCCCCCCCCAATTGGTGACATTTGAACCCCGCTAATGGAAAAGTATTCACTTTTTAATTATTTGTTGCATTTTACAAAAACAACTAATCATTGATAACGTACACAGAATACGACTTAGCTTAGTTGGGGCCCTCTACTTTACTACTTTAGTAATGAAAAACATTCATTAAAGAAGGAAAATTAAAAAAAAATTATATTCGATTTGCCCCCCCCCCCCACATAAGAAAAGGACTCCTGCCTGACCCCTGCCTTAGGCCCTGAACGTACAGTCCCATCGTATAAAGATTACACACTTCCTGTTGCTCGGCAACCAGATTAGTGTGCTATAAAATTATTTGATTAAAATTATTAAAAAGCCTTACATTTGGAAAAGAATGGTTTATCGTAAATCAATAGCGAGATAAGTGAATTCCCTTATCTTCTGTGACAATTCCTTCCCGAATTTCTACATCTCATTTGCTCGAAAATACTTAGTCTAATCAGAGACTATTAATGTATCAAGAATGTTACATTTGTGATGCAGATATAAATATTTAAAAGGAAAAATATATGACGACAATCATATTTTAATTTTTTAGATTGATTCTTTACTCTTACATCAACAAAGCAAATCATGTATCTTCTTAAGTGACATTAATGGAGAAAATAACTTCTTTTGGATGCGTGTATCGCTAAGGAATTGATTTTTCAAAAGCGAAACTTCTTATTTGAGCTATGATATAGTTCAAGCTTCTGCAAATTGCAGGAAGCCACCAGATAACACCGTTAGTATGCCACAATGACGAGAGTGCCAGAGTATGTATAAGGAATACAGGCAAAGAAGCAGAATTGTTCGCGAGCGCTTTCTAAGACTCTCAGTGTAATAACCGCATAGTTAAGTTATATGCTATTATTGGTACTAATGGTACTTGCCATGGAAAAGTGCGCTAACGGCCGTCAGCGATTTTAAGCCGAAAGGAGCGTCTTTTGTTTTTGAAGTAGCGCCAACTAGGGTCAAGAGAACGGCTTAGCTACAAACTCACCACATTCGCTTGCACAGCCCCTTTTTACAGGGAAGGCGACATTCATACATCTCATAGATAATACACAGAAGAAAAACCATGCCCTAACCGGGACACCCAGATCACGAGGAAGACGCGCTACTTCTGTGCCAGGACGCCGGCAGTTACGATATGTTATATATCTATATGCTCGTAGGCCTGTCAGATGTGTTCCACTTAGTGCAACTCACTCTCACCTGCAATTAGCCTAGAGTAGAGAGTTTGCATTGTGAACACCGCAACAATGAACTTGTGTAATGTTTTCCGATGAGTACAGGTTTAGCCTGCAGTTTGATTCTCGCCGGAGTCTCATATGGATAACGCCAGATACCCGTGACCATTAAGAGAACATCATTGAACAACACCGTTACGGTGGTGCAGGATTGCTCGTTTTGGGAGGAAATCTGAATTCCAGAATTGACCTGTATGTTCAAATTGGAACCATGGTAGACCAAATCTATCGAAAATCATTCTGGAAAAACATGTGCGTTTGTTTCCGTTTGCCAGAATTCGTGTTCATGGATGACAACGCCCGTCCTCGCCGTTCAAACATCGTAGACGAATGCCTTCAATCGGATGATATCACCCGTTAGGACTGGCCTGCATCCTCACCGAACATGAATTCAGTAGAGCATGTGTGGGACATACTTGGTCATCAAGTTGCAGCCCGTCAACCACCTCCTAGATGTCTGCAGGAACTTCGGGGAGCATTGCTTGATGAGTGGTGTAATATTCCCCTTTATCCGATCGATAATTTGATATTCAGCATACCCAGGCGTTGTACAGATTCTGTTCCATCGTCAGGGCGACATACTATGTATTAACCATCATACCAACCGTGTAAAATTGATTTTTGTAAATAGCTTTTAAAAAATTGCTACAGGGAGCAAAAAATCGCATTTTTATTTATGATATCAAACAAATAGGATCTTTTTCGCTCTTTACCTTTTATTTAATAAATAGGCTTTACAAGTAAGTTCCATTTGTTTTGATTCTAACTCTTTCTTTTCCTGAATTTAAATTATCCTTCATTTATGGATATGAGTGTAATATGTATGACTAAATAATAAATTATAATTACTATACAAAATTAAATTACAAAATTGCAGAAGGGAAAAAAAAAATCTTCAATTTAAAAACCGACGCTTTTGAATAAAATAATTGCCCTTTGTATAATCTTTAAATGGAATAGCACTAAACCAGGTTCCTTCCAGAATCCCGAAATTAGCAATTTTCGACGTAATTTCGTTAAGGGATGATAGGCAGAAAGGTGAGCGATTGTTATGCCTCGTATTTCCGCAAATAATCTCAATTCATCCCCTTGCTAAAAGTAAGTATCTCTTTTCACATCTCTCATCTTTTTTTTCTTTTAACTACATAGACATGTTTTTAGACACGTAGAAAAGTATGAAGGGTATACAACTTCGAAAATCAACATTATGAAATATCTTCCACTATAAACAGACTATTTAAAGATGTGGGGACTAAATTGACAGTTTATGCTTCAGTAAATCATATGTTCTATTGGGTTATTTCTCTCTTTCATTAAAGTCACTTAAAATGTACATTCAGTTAAGGCCTGGATGGCCTGGTTGGTAGAGCGTTAGACTCATACTGCTTAGGTTACGGGTTCGAAGCTCACCGGCCAAAAGATTCTCAGAGTGTATAGCAATTGGCGCTCGCTAAATCTGTTCGTGGTCGCAGAGTGCTCCATGTCGAGAGTAATACCACTGGGGTACTGGGTCAAAGGTGAGTGTTCTCTGTTGCAGATCTAAATTATGATCTGAGATGCATGAATGAAGTCCGCCCTCTAAGAAGGGTTGCGACGTGTGAGAAGCTAAGTCCCACTTTTGCCCCTAGATGAACTTGTAAAAACAAAGAGACGCATTTCTTAGGTTTAAATTCTGCTGATCGTATCAGTGGGGGCTTGCCCACGGCAAGTGCCATTAGTCACAACACATCCAGTTAATACTTCAATCTCATTCAAATTAATTTTTTATACCCAGAGTCTAAGGAGTTAAACACAAATTCAAATGTTTATTTATTAATTAATAAAAAAATTTAATGAAGTAATTTTTGATGGAAGAAGTAAAATGAAAAGTTAAAGGCCAAGGATGTAATAGATCTATACCTTGTGATTTTATAAATATATACTTTGAAACATTATTTCAAATAAAGAATAGCAAGTAATGGACATTAAACAAACTGCATGTGGTTATATAAAGGCTCTGGTATGTCCATACATAAATTATTTAAGTAAGAAGTACTGAAATATAGAGATGAGGTATGCAAAGTAAAGAGGTTTACAACATCTAAGGAATGCCACAAGAACAAAATAATGGTTTGGTACTTTACTTTTTAGTCAGCAGAAAGAAATTATAAGCTTAAATTAAAGATGTCAAATACATAAAACACATAAGCCTTACATAATTCACAATGCAGCAATATAAAAAACTCAACAATATTAAGAAATTAAAATTTTTAAAATAAAACTCATAATATTCAGCAAACATAAAACCCTAAATTTGAATTTAATAACAAAGTTCGAAAATTTTAAATCTTTAGGAGAAAATTGTTGGTTTTCTTTAATTTTATCCTTTTAACATAGAAACAGTACTAATTGTGTCCCAATGGATGTAACAAAGGAGCCAATGCTGTTCAGATTTGAAAGTAAATGATACCTAATACAAATATTTGTCTCCTCAATTTAAAAACACTTGACAACTGACTCATGAAATTATTTTTACACTTGGAAGTATTTCTCAATATAAATAATTAATTTCACTAAGAAAAGGAGTCAGGGCTCCTATTAGATTAATAATCCTTAATATTTATATTTGTAAAGTAGATATGCCACATTTCAGGGAGAAAGTATTATATATATTTTTTTACTTTGTCGCTGGGAGTATTGCAATAATGAGAAGAAAAGAAAAAAAATATGAATTCAAGATTTTGATGAATTTCCACATTTCAGACTACCCTGAACCAGAAAATTACAATTTTGGAAATATGCCTGTCTGTCTAGGAATATGATAACTCAAAAACAACTGGAGCTAAGTGATTGATATTTGGTGCCTGAACTATATTCCAAATTTAAAAAATTTACATAAATTTTGATCACACCTATTAAGTGAATTAAAATGATGCTTAATATAAAGAAGAAAGGTGGATGGATTAAATTTGTGAACTCAGGCAATTATCATCCTTAAGCATTCATCAATTTCAATCACAAACAATAAAAAGTAGATCTGGAAAAAATTTGGAACCAAATTAGTCAAGAGATTGATTGTCTATAAGTCTACATTTTTTTTTGAAAGCATTGTAAAGACCACTGTTATTGTTATTATGCTTTAAAAAAATCAATCTTTCTATAAATATAGACATTTTTTTTTAGTAAGTATGAAGTTGAATTTTTTTATAAACTCAGTGCATGCACTGCAAACATTTGACTTTCACTACTAGGTTTAAGGTTCCAAAACTAGAAATCTTAAGTTCTAAAAGATTACATTTCTTATATATTTAAATTCATACAAATCAGATAGATAATGGACACAGAAAACAAATTACCCAATTAAACTTTAATTTCTTACAAATTCCTACAACATAGATATTGAATTACATTCATTACATTGGAAAATATTATTCATAATATGAAACTGATACGTAAAGATGATAATACAAAATCACAACCATTCACAATATGAAATTGACATTTAATGAGGATTATCAAAATCATACAACCAAGCCAGGCATTCAAATATTTTATTAAAAGAGTAAAAGGCACAAAGTTACCAAATGCTTTATCTACAAATGATCAAGATGCAGTTTCTGATTTATGAGCAAGTCAACTGGTAAAAAATAAAGCATATTTTGGAAGATAATAGATTTATTCAATCATTAATCCATCTAAACTTTCTAAAGTCCTATTTCTTTCTTCATAGTAGTAAGAGCCTTCATGAGTTCTGATATAGATTCACCTCTGAAAAAAAATTTATTTTTTAAATCATTTATAATAAAAGGAATTTTAAGCTTAGAATAGCAAGCTTTAAATTTTGATATCTAAAAGAATATTTTTCTAAGGGTGAAAAAAGAATAGAATGCAGCTGAAATCTATCAATACATTCTGAAATGGTAAAATGGTTCAAAGCGATAAAATATTGATTATCCAGAATTGTTAATATAAAAAATAACAAAAACTATAAGTTCATATTTTGATTTTATAGATTACCATATGTATCTTTCAAAATTTTAAACATGATTTAAAAATACTTAATAAGTCCTTAATGTCCAAAGCCATTGATTTCTAAGAAAATCTAAATATTTTAAATATTAACAACACTTTGATACTATAAAAATTAAAAATAGAACGATAATTCAATCATTTAAAATCAGAAGCAAATTTTTAATTTTATAAGTTAAGCAAATTCTTGGTTAACAAAAATGAAATCAATTTGTATAATAACTTACTCTTGCAAAAGTAGTTCTTTTACATGCTTGATTTGAGTGTCAGTCAAATTCAAATTACTCATATCAGATTTTGGGGTTGCACTTCCATCAACAAAATCTTGTTTCTTTTCCTTTTGATGTTTTAGTTTCTTCTTTATTTGTTCCAAAGAAATTTCAAAAGCTTTCAGTTTTCCTTCATGAGCAACAAGAGTTTCCTTCATATTTATCTCTGCATTTGAAAGATAAGGCAAATTCTGTTGAAATTTCTGAAGAACAGTTTCAATTCTGAAAGAAAGAACCAAAAATGCAATGTATGATTTAAAAAAAAAAGCAAAAATGAACAATAACATAAAATATGTAAACATCTCAATTACATTTTTTACTCAGGCAGGAGAAAATATAAAAATCAAACAACAATCATTACATTAAATTTTAATATAAAATAAAAATTAAAAAAGAATCTTAGTTGTAATTCCTATGCCTGAGCATCAAATATTAAAAAAAAAAAAAATAAAATAAATAAAATGACAATTTTAGGTAAAATGGACTCATTTCATTTATTAAGAATTATTATAAAAAATTTATTTGGTATAAATTTTGCGGTTACATTTTATGGCAATATCAAAGAATTCAATTCATAGTAAAAATAAATGTATAAAATATTTTTTAAATATGTTCTTTATACTAAAATGCAGAAAATAATTTTTTAAATAAAGAAATAGAAGTCATAAATTAAATGACAAAATAAATGGTACTGATAAAAATATTTTTCAATAATATGAATTTTAATATATTTAAAATTTTTAATAAATACTAGGGAGGAGTTTTTGTCTTTACGATATTTATGATGGATTAATTTGACTGCAATATTGTTTTTAACAATTAGTTTTTACAGATTGATTTTGAGTCCAACATTTTTTTTTATTTCTTCTTCTTCTTTGCCCTGTAATAAAAGTGTACATAAAAATTTTCATTTTTATATATCTCTTTCTTTTATATTTAAATATATATCACAATTTGCATTATGGAATTAAAATTAATTAACTAGAAATCCAGTATCATCAGGCATATGCAATTGTGCAAATTTTTAAAATTCTATTCAGATATAAAGCAAATGAAAAATCAATTACAAAAATTTATAAGCACATACATGAAATTAAATCGAATAAAAGAATGCAAAAACATTTCCTGATTCTAAAATTATTTTTGTACCTCTTTAATAATTTCTGCTGGTTAGCACTTGCATCTTCATATTTTTCAGCTAGACGTTCAGCTTCTAAAATAAGTTTTTCTTTTTCTTCTTGGGTTTTGCTAATATCTTGCAATTGATATTCTTTCTGCTGGGTTAAAACTTTAATTCTAAATTGAAGAAAAAGAAAGTAAATATTAAACTAAAAGATAGGTATATTAAAAAAAAAGGAACTGAGATCACTGTTTTACCATTTTTACAAATAATAATGGAGAATTTTGTTCTGTTGGCATTTTACAGGACAGACCATTTGAGTTAGAACTAACAAATTAGGCTTGAGTATATCATAAAAGATGAAAATGAGCATCTAAATATTATTATGCAATTTTAATTACTAACAAGCTAGACTTCGGCATCCTTCATAACAATTTTCAAAGGTATCATCACACAAAAACAGTTTTTATGCCATATTAAATTATTTTTTTAAAAAAAAGTATTTTGATTATACCAACTTTGTTGAGTAAATTATTTTTGAACTTCTACCATCTTTTTAAAAATTAATATTATTATTTTGCATAATAATAAACAATACTTTTCATTCTTGTAATGACATTAACACTCAAACTTCTTTTGTTAATCAAATATTTAATTACATGATTTTCTTTCAGTTTTGAAAAGAATAATTCTACTAAAAAAAGAATGATTTTAATTATTATCCAGCAACTTTATAAGAGTAGGGAGGATAAAGTTTTTAATGCTGCAATAAATAATAGGCAACAAGAGGATGCAAAATTTACTCAGACATATTTTTAATGGCAATATGATGCGACGAGATTGGATAAACTGATGTGAACAATAAACAAAATTTGAGAAAAAATAGAGAATGTGTACAAGAATTCAAGTTGACTTTTAATACCTATCACAATTTATGCTAAAAAATATAATTCTTAATAATTATGCATAAATCATTAAAAAACATAATCATTTATAAAATCACAAACATCATATTATATGAGATTCATTTCACATTAAAAGAATCTAATTCTTGACAAATCAGATAGTCATCAAAGATAGCTACAGTATGGAATAGACATTATGATGGTTAGAAAGAGAGAGAGAGAGAGAGAGAAAGAGGTAAAAAAATAATATGTGAATAATAATTCTGTATCTAAAATATATGAATAACATATCCAAATCTTTTTTATTCACATTTATCAAGTTATTTTCATAATACATAATTTTATAAAAAAATAAATGTTTCATAATTTTCTCCAGCAGTAAGGGAAAAATCATACACACACACAAAGCATAAGTTTCATAAAATTCATTTATATGTGTTCGCATATTTTTTTCTTTTTAATTCATTTACGGAAAATGTCACTGAGTGTTAATAAATTTAAATAAAAAAAATTGTTTTTGAAAGTTGCAATCATCATTTAAAAAAAAAAAAACATGCTTATATTGTATCTGCCAATATTTTTTCATTTCTAAAAACACAACATACAATATAATAAATACAAATTAGGATAAAAAAAGTAGTTTTAGCCCAGTAGAAGAAAATATGCAGCAAATTTTTAGATTAATAAAAAAAGGTTTATGATTTAAACTTTTCTTTCCCGTTAAAATATATAGTTATTACATTTCACTATATAAAATAAGTCAAAAATAACCTGCTACGTAGAAGTGCTTGAGCTGTATTTAACCTCTGTATGTAATCTTCCCTAAAACGTTGAGTGACATTACACAATAATTCTAACCATTGTTGAGGAGATGAATTATTATGTTCTGCTGGTAAACTAGATTTCAAATAAGGACTACACATGGAACGTTGTAGGCATTTTTCAATTTGTTGTCCGAACACAGAAATAGAAGATTTATCATCATTTTTGGAAAGATAGTTGTTTTTGACAAGCAGCTGTGGTATAGATGAAAAATAAGAAGACCTGAAATAAATAAAAAAGAAAAAAAGAATTTAATATCCCTTTGTAAAAATCAACAATATTTGTCAATTCAATAAGTAAATACAGAAAAACTTCTTCAGTGCATGGTTCTTATCAGTATGTCAATTTGTTTTGATTCTAATGTAATACGATGTTAAATACTGTCTTTACAATGCCAAAGATACATTGTGTCACTTAAACAATAGGGTGATTTTTTTAACGATTTAAAGTTACTTACACTGAATAAATTAGAATTCAAATTCACAAATATAATAACAATCAAAATAGTTTGTTTGAAAAAAAATTAAAAGGTAAGCACCTATTTAAAAAATGTTGAAATAAAAGAAGAAATTAAATTTTTTATGATATAATAAAATAATTTCACAATACATTCAACTGAGAGAACTACACTTGTCTTATAATAAAAATTAAAGAAAAGAAGTATTTATAGATATCATTACTCAAGATGCATTATTTCAATAAAAGTGATGCAATTATCAAAACATTTTGTTCAATTATTTTTTTAAAAACAGGAATTTTCAAAATTTAAACTTTTTTATTGTTATAACTGTTCTACTGTTTACAGTTATGTAAGTTAATAAATATACTAATACTTTAAAATGATTATACATATCATTAACATAATAATAATAACATAAATATTATAACTGCACTGTCATATTTTATAATAATGGTAACTAGCTTTTTACATCTTACACTAACATTAGATACTAATACCTCTAATAATTTAAAATGATTACAAAGTATGGTTAAAAATGAACTCGCATTATTATATTTTGCAATTACTGTGTAAGTAGTTTATTGCTTTAGCATTTGCATTCTGATATTACACTCTTCTTGGTAGGGTGTCAGTTTGAGGTGCTTTCATGAATAAAGTGTTACAGAGGTTCCACTTCATAAATGAAAACTATGCACATGCAATATTTAAGGAAGAAGACACTTTTTGCAATTTGAGCAACATTTTTTTCTTTTAAGAATTAACAAATAACCGATGAATGAAGATACTACTTATTATTAATAAAATTAATAGAAGTGGTATCAATAGACTTTTTTTGTGCAATTATAATAAAAGTATTGTAACTCTGCATGAAAAATTGTGAACTTTAGCAGGACAGCAGCTTTTATAAAAACTCAGATTTTTATGATCCTTAGAACCAGAAGCTAAGAAAAGGGAGAAATTCTATAGATATCACAATGAGGATTTCTCCTTTCAACTTTTGAAAAAAAATGAGAATTTGTGCTTTATAGTCTAATGAAGAAGACCAAGACTACCTTTTTTTAAGTCTTAAAATAAAGAATAAGAATTTAATTCAAATTAACAATTTTTGTTGTAAAGTTGCAAAATAAATTTCATTTGCTTAAGTCAATGAGATTTTGCATCAGCTTATTCACATATGTGTGAATACACAGTCCAACAAACAGTCAACACAAAGATAGATAACTTTGACATATAACTATAATACGATGTTAAAACTGCAGATCATTGTTTTAAGGTTTTTCCCCTCTCCATTTTTAGTTGTGTACACAGTCAGACTTAAATCTTGATCTTGTAGACAAACTATATCCAAACTTCAAAATAAAGACAACATAAGAAATTTTACCTATCTAGTTCAATGAATTTTTGAGTTACCAGCTTCACAAATAAATAGCAGGATAACATAATATGTATAATTGAAGTATAATTTCAAAAATATGTTTGTCTTTTTTAATTCGAAAATATGGAGTTTCATCACAATGTTCAGGTCAAATAGTTTAACAATTACAATTTTTTTTTGTGTACATAAGAATAATCAACTATTTAGAAAATCCAATCAAATTGTGAACTATACAAATTCAGGAAAAAAAATTAATTGTTAATAGGTAAAATGTAATTTATATTGATGAATTATATAATGCAAAAATTGTTTTCTTATTATCATTAATTTTTTTAATCAAATCTAAAATAAAATGGAATAAAATAATAATAAAAAAAAACAATTTAACATAAAAAAAGGTATAGTTATTAAAATAATACTTACACTAAAGGTAAGCAAACAAATTCCCATGAAGCTAAAAGGCAAATCATAGAAACACCAGCATCATTAATGATAACATCAAAACCAAGCACAGGAATTGAATCTGATTGAGAAAATGGTTTTGTGCAAATAGTGTGTTCCACAATACATGTCTGTTTCAAGTCTTCAGAAAGAACTTTTTCTAATGTTCCTAGTAAAAAGAAAGCATAATGTTAACCCATGGATATTTATTAGTTAAATTCACATTAAAAAAAAGAGAATTTGCAACAAAAGATTATGCAATATTATTAAAATAGTTAAAAAATCTCTTCATTAAGGTAAATTTAATTGTAATGAATGAATAAATGAAATAAACTAATAAATCACCTTCAATATTTATATATATAAATAAATTCAAATTTATTAGGCTGGTTGAAATTTTTACCTAAACTATATATATATATATATATATATATATAATGTTTCATTTATCAATTAACAAACAATTTAAATTCCAAAACAAATATTAAGTAATCTCCAAGAGAAAGTATGTTAATATTAACAGGTATATAAAAAACTAATATCTTCAAGATATAAAAATTAGTTTTGATGACATTTTCCCCCATCAAACCTAACAGGGTTATATTATACAACATCATAACATAAGCATACTAATTTGTTATATTGTACTAAACAATTTGGTTATAGATCTTAAAGTCTCAATATTCCATTAAATTTTGAGCAAATGAGAAGCAGCTTGGTACCAAGAAAATTTTTATGTATAAGTTTCATTTGACCAACTTTATAGGAAACCAGTATGATACTACATTTTTAATATGAATTAGCACTAACGTTTCAGATTGAAGATATATAACATTATATTTTTTTGCATTGCTAATCATGTTTTGAATGAAATAATGAATGTAAGTTCAAAAATATTTATATCATCTTACATATCAAAAGGATAAAAAGAGAGAGGGAGAGAGAGAGAAAAGAAAATGCTTTATTAATATAAAATGCAATATATATATATATATATATATATATATATATATATATAATAGCCGCCTTTGGCGCCCAGTCAGTTCGCCAGTATTAATGCTCGCTAAAATTTTCATATGATATTTTATGTAGCTGTGTCTCATAACAGGCTTTTCACCAAAATATTTTTAAACCAAACAAATTTTGATAATCATATAATTCATTTATAGTATTATTTTCTTCAGATGTTCTGTTCATTGTACTACTCATCTTTCTCTTCCTATCCGAGCAATGATTGTCCTGGAATTGATATTTTACTTAAATGATGGAGGGAAAGGTCTAAAATTATAAGTTTTTATAGAATAAGGAGATTCTAATTTTCATAAAGGTAAACACACTAAACAACTAAAGACACAATTAGTTTTCAAGAGATGCGAAAGTTTAAAAACAGCTTGGAAAATGCCGCGCACAAAGGAAATAATGGTGACGCACACACACTCTTCTTTTCTTTTTTTGTCTCTCTTTTTTTTCCTTCACTACTTTTTTTTTACAAACCTTTTTTTTTTTTCGCTTTGTTATTTTTTTTTTCTTCCCTGCCCAAACTTTATTTGGAGCAGGCATAAATTAAATATTCATACGGACTATTTTCTTTCTTTTTTAAACATCCTGTTATCTATGAATGAAAACCAACTGACTTCGCGTATTTATTTCTAAACAAATCATAATTTATTACTTCCTGCTATCTAACTCAGTTGGTGTGGGGGGAGGGAAATGAAAATTTTTGGCGGGAAAGTAAGAAAAGTGTCGTTTTAACTATTTTCCACACAGTTTTTTAATTTTTTCTCTCCATAAGAAACCATCCTTGTGTCTCAACGAAAATATTTTTAAAAAAATTAGCCGAATCAGTCAAGCCGTTCTCCAGTTTTGCACTTAGCAACGCATTTCGAGTTGCATTTATATATATATATATATATATA
>JAOUZG010044841.1:3396107-3411098 GCA_026289955.1 Argiope argentata
AAAAAAAACTGTACACAGGCCCTAATCAACATAGTTATTACTTATCAACACAATAAGATGTTATCTTCAAATTTCACAATACATATTCAAACCTTTATTTCTCATTATTCCACTTAAATACTTGCTTATATCAAAAATTTATTAAATAGATATCTGTAAATTAAGTAATGAAAATGAAAGGCCATAATGATTTGCACCCATGAAATTTCTGTTTGCTCTTAGAAGGAAAAACCTGGGAATTATCTTTCCCATGCAATAGGGTTTGTATTCTTTTATCTGGATTAAAGTGGCATAGATTGATTTAAAGTTGCTTCTGAGTTAACAAATTTGGCTTGAAATCTACTGAGAGCTAGAAACCACAGTTGCCAGCATATAAATTCCAAGAGCAAAAGGGATTTTTTTCAAAATATACTTATTTGAATTTAAAAAAAATTGAATCAAGTTTTAAATAATGGGAGATACTGTATTCACTAAACATAATTCTGTAATTTAATTTAACATGAACAAACAAAAATAAGATTTCCATATAAATACGTCAAATACAAAGAAAAAAATACCTTTATACAATCTAATTGGATGACTAAAAACATCATCAGGTTCTTCTGTCAATGCTAAGGAAAGCTCTACGCTTTCAAATACATACAAAGAAACATCATTATCATCAGGATTAGTATATTCCCATGAAGTTTCATCCTAAAAAAAAAAAAGAAAAGAAGAAATTACAAATTTAACAAATATTATCAAATCTCATTATGAATTTTATTTTATTATTTTTATTATCTAAACATGTTATTTTAATTCCCAAATAATCAAAAATTACTCTAAATATTCTATTATTCCTAGATACATGTATCTGCTTTAGTATACACCCTCCACCTATCTAATCTAAATACACAATGATTCATATAGAATGGGGTAAAAATAAAACATTTCTATTAACACACTGATAACTTGAATTTGCCATGAAATTACAACAATCCAAATTTCTATAGTTGCTCTATGTGTGCCCCTTCCGTGACATGACAAATATTATCTATGCGGAATTCCTAATGCACTCTTGATAGAATATCTTCTGTTGATGATTCCCATACATCAGTTAATGAATGCCTCATTTCCAGAACACTCATAACAATGTCATTTGGGACATATGCAATTTAGTATTTACATAGCCAGCATCCTAGCACAGGGGCAGCGCTTTTCCCTCGTGATCTGAGTACAATAAGTTCAAGTCCTGGCCAGAGCATGGTTGTTCTATCTGTGAGGTGAGTGAATGTGCCCTCCTGTAAAAAAGGGCCATGCAAGCAAATGCCTGTATCATCCTCACATAAAATAGAAGTCAGACTTCTGCCCTCAGGTGCTCAGGGGTCCATGCCTTCTTCCATAGCATACTAAATTTTTGTGAAAATGTTTCATGAATTTTTTAAAATCAGATTTAGCAGGTTTTCTTTTGCAAGTATTCCATGTCTTAAAACTGCCCCCCCCCCCGTATTTTATTTTATGGCATTTTTTTTACCAAATGATGGGCGAAAGTTCTTTGAATGCAAATGTACAAGGATGTTTTAGTATATTCTAAAATACAGAATGGCATCTTCTGCAAGTATAATGGCATTTTGACAATGGCAGCAGTGAATATTTTCTCCTTCCAGGCTTTAGCATTAATTTTGCTGCAGCCAGATAATTATATTATCAGAAAAATAAATTCATTTTGTTTCAAAGATACCTGGCAAATCCAGTGTATTCATATAATTATACTATCATCAGAATAAATTTGTTATAGCTAAATAAAACAATCACAAAATTAATATTATTCCATTCTTTTAGTCCCAAAGAAAATAAATAACTTAATATTCATTTTTACAGATAGACATTCAATAATACAGTTCTCAAACAGCAAGTATTTTTTGATGCAATAACCAAATTATCAGTTATGAAATCATTTTCAAAATTATTCATGCAAAGCCTCTTTAATCATTTTAATAACTTCTTAATCATTTATTAAGAAAAATCAATCATTTAGTGCAAGAGTATCTTAAAATGTAATTTTAAACCGTTACATTTGCACATATGGAATTTTTGTCAGATTAAGCTGCTTCTCCCATCATAAAAGCAAACAAATTTTATACTGAATCAAAGAACAATAAACAAACTTATTCAAAGCAATTCAAAATGGCAAGATCTTCACTCCACAGTATATTAAATTAGCCAGGTATTTCCAAACAGAACATTAATAAAAAGACTTTAATTTATTTTGTTAAACAATATTTCTAGGATGATATAATGCAGTTCTGATCTAAGATCAAGGCAAAGAAGAAGATACATGAATAGATGACACAAATTCAAACACTCATCACTAGTCAAGAAATAATTTTTTTATTCTAGTAATGAAATAAATGGAAGTTTCAAAATCACAAACTAAGAAATATTTAAAATAGTTGATCACAGCATTTGTGCTTTTTTTATAGTATTGAAAAAATTTAAACAAAATAGTTATTATATGAAAATGACACATAACCTTATATTATATTAACAGCAATATCATGATAGTGGCATGTAAAGATATGTCTATAGTATCAGTCATTTTAAAATACTGCTCCTTATACAACACATTTTTTTGAAAATATGTATCTATACTTGTCACTGCAATAATCTGGCCCAGGGAAACTTCAAAATTCCAAATTCATTATGCAAAAAACATATTGAGCATATGCAATTCATATTGCAAAAAACATATTGAGATATTCTTATGAAGGTCTAGTTCAATAATATTTATGTCTTGTTTTGAAACAAAATGGTTTTAAAGAATAAATGTCATAATTTTCAATCACAATTAAATGACAAGATTAACATTCAAGCTGGCACATCCACCAAATTTCTTCAACACACATAATAACAGGATGTTAGAATGTCCATAACAATACATTTATGATGAACAAAGCCTAATAGTATGTTCCAAACTAGGAATTCTAAAGACCCAAAGCCCAAACTTCATCACTAAACAATTTCATCTTTCTTATATATGTAATATCAATAGTGTTTATTTTAACTTTTAATTATCCTTTAATTTTTGAAGTAATTATTCATCTTCTTTAATTTCTCTTTAAAAATATCTAAATCTCAATCCAAAAAAGTCATTTAGATAATAAATAAAATTTATAACAAAACTATAGATGAAAATTACATGAATATAGAATACATATAATTATTTGCTCTTTTTAAATTTATTATTATTATTATTATTTTGAAAATCTTTCAAAGACGACATAAATTTATCTTTTTTTAAAAGAACAAAACATCTGCATAAAGTTACAATTTTCACCAATCTTTATACATAAGTTTTAAAGAAATAAGATATAAATAAGAAAACGACCATTATGATTTTGGCAATGGCAGTTTAGATATATAAAAAATTGTTCTTTTCTATACCTGCTTTTCTTTCCATGATGGGACAGAGTTTTCCAGTACTATACAATGATATATGACACCAGTGGCAGTAGCTATCACAATACAAGTAGGCACTGTATGCAAACAAAGAATGTAGCAAGCATCATAGCCATAATTATCATCAGATGGGGGAAACATTGGTAGTGGACCTAGAACTTTAGCTGCAGGTTGAGATCTAGGGGGGAAAAATTAGTCTTATAAAAATAATAATAAAAAAATATATTACAAGGAATTTTTGAAAAAGTTTAAGATGAAAATAAAAATTAAATAATAATTATTCAAAAAGGCTTCAGATTTTACAGATTAACATTGAACAGTAATTTTTCTAAGACAAAAGTGTAACATGTATAAAAGTTTATGTAAATTAATAATTATTAGATAAAATAACAATTAAAAAAAGATTCACAGGAAAAACAATTTTGATGAAAATCCCTGTTCTTCTTTTGTGCAATAATTTGCCAAAAACAGAAATAAGTTTAATTTAAGTTGTTAATGTCTAGCATCCTATTTAAATGAGAAAACACACTTCATCACTATGGAAACATATCTCAGTGTTTCCTTTTTGTCTTTTCTAACAAGTCAATATGTATTTCTTCAAATTCATTTTCAATTAGCAAAAGTCACCTATTAATTAAATTCTGAAGTCAAGATGTCATGTTCAATTTTTTTTATTTTCATTTGGTACTATACTTTAAATATAATAATTTTTTTTCAAAAAAATTTGTCGCAATAATTTTAAATTTTTTACGACATTTAAAAAACTAGACAGATATGTTAAAATTGAATTGATGAAGTAGTCAGTGACTTTATTTGTTTGTTTTATTACTATTCTTTACAATTTTATGAGAAGCTAAAAAATGTGCAATATCCATGAAATTCTAATGAATAAAAAAATTCAATAACTGATTTTTCAATTTAAGTTTCACAAAATGCTGATATGATGAAATGCTGAGAGTGAGAGAGAATTTTTATCATTTATAGCTTTAAAAGAAATTTGAAGATATCAGTGCATCGACTCTGTGGGAAAATTTATAATGAATGTAATTCCAAAATAAGTTACATGAAGATAGAATACGCAAAATTAAAGAATTATTTTGAGAGAAACCATTCTCAAATTATTAATTATATGTGTATTTACATATATATATTTAAAACAACTGTCATTCTTATAATTTAAAAAAAAAATATTATTTTCTATCAAGCATACAATCTAAAAAAAAAATAAAATCAATAGATTTGATATCCATTACAGTTGATTGATTCAAAACATTTACAGATATTTGACAAAAAAAAAAAAAAAGATATGTATCACAAGAGACTTGGTTTCTAAGTGAAGGTAACATGGCACTGACCAGTGTTGCAAATTATCATGTATGACATACATTAAAAATGTGAGAAATAATTTTGACATACAATGAAAAAAAAAGCTGAATTTTTGCAATACAATACACCGAAATAAAATTATATAATTAATATGTTTGGTTTATGTATTTGGCAGACATAAAATAAGATCAAATGTTGAATTAATCATGCAATAAAATTATTTTAAAACTTGATAAAAAATATAAAATTATAACAACAAGTAAAAAATTGTTCTGATATTTCAGTTCAAAATAATCTAATTTTTACTCACCTATCTCTGTTTAGTGGAGATTTCACAACAGACACATCCCCATTACCATTTAGAATATAAATAGGCCATACAGTTGTATCTTCATAAGTTTTTATAATTCTAGAGCTATTTGCTTGAGGCACTTGCATTTCTTCTGGGGGTCCAAAATCAAAACTAACAGAATTTTCCCCAAAGCAAGTGGAAAATGATATTTTAGATTCTGATGATAAAAATGAGTTCTTGAAATTTGGATTAAGAGCTATAGCTTGTTGTGGTATTTGAGGATCAGTTACATCATAAGTCCTGGGGGGAAAAATAGATTACTAAAGGTAAAGAGAAGTCTAAGTAAATGCAAATGCATAATAATAAAAAAACAAAATATTAAAAACAGTTAAGTTCCTTGAAATCTTTTGGATAAACTGCACTTGTAAAAAATAATATTGCAACATTTTAATAGTAGTATAAGTATCATATTTTGTGAAACTCTGATTAACATAGACAAAAGCAAAATCATAATATTATAGAAAGCAAAGCAAAATTTTGGAGAACCATGCAGAAAATGTTCTGTTTTTCAATAATGAAATATATTCTAATAATAATCAGATATGGTTTTTTAAAAATCAGTTGTATATGGAAATTTACTCAATTAAAAGAAAAAAAATTCTAACTTCAACACATTTATTTGATATAAATTCATTGTGTAACTTTTTAAAATTAAATACATATGGGTTTTAAACAGATACTTATGGTTAAAAAACTAGATATTAAACCTATTTGATATTCTTAATATTTGCCATTAAAAAGAAAATTGCCATACCTTATGTAATTATCTGTACTTAAAACAGTTAAATGAGTATTTGATGAACTTCCAGGATGCCATGCTACTTGAAGCACACAAACTTTGCTTGAGCACACAAAAAAATATTCTGCAATGTTCCAAGATCTAAAATGACATGAAAAATTTATGAAAAGAACTTTCTAAAGTTAAAAAACACAAATAAAATAAGAGAACAGAGTTCCAACTTTTCAATGAAATTCAGTTTCAGCTTTTCAGTGACAAATAGTCATTAAAAAAAAAAGACACTATCTATATTCTTCATTTAGTTGTGCATGAATCCATTATCTGCCACTTTCAATCCTCAGTTCTGATTATCCCTTAAAGATTTATAGAATGATTTTAAGATATAGAATGTTTTTAAGATAGTGTCAGATAAGGTTTTAAAAAAATCAGTTGTACATGGAAATATGCAAAAGAAGCATCATATGTACATACGTAAGAGATTTTTTAAAAAAATGACTTACTGAGTAAAACTATTTTATTAAAATTGTGTGCTTAATTTGAAGTAATCTGGAAGAATTGGGGAACAGCCTAAGGTCCAAAGTCTGTGGCAACACCAAGGTTGGCCAATCAATCAATAACCATGATTAAAATTTAAAATATTTATTTATAATATATATTTTTAAAAATTACTCCTGAAAAATGACAAATAATTCCCCACTCCTTTCAAGAAATTTTCTAAATCTTTCAATTATACTGGGGATTGTTCTAACTCTACAAGTAACAGTTGATATTACGAAGGAATGTTTTCTAAACAGGAACTTATCAATATAGCATATTATCTGTTACTCACTTTGTTCCAAGAGAAAAGAGAGGTAGAAGGGAAAAAGATAATTTTTGGTAAGAATTTATTATAATGTGTAAAAATAAAGTCAGTTTTTTAAAAATTAAATCAGATGAATATTTATTTTAGTTGGACTAAGACTAAAAATTATTGATTTTGTGATTCACAGTAATTAATTTAATAATGAAGATTGGTTTCCTGGTTTTTAAATAACTTAAAGACATAGGTTACTCCTTTTGTAGTTTATTAGTAACAGAAACGTAGCATTAACAAATTTAGGCTAAAAATTTCCTGATAAAAATAATTTTTTTTTAAATTTAGTAATTTTGCAAAAGTTTAAGTACATATTTATTTATTATGACTAATGACTGTTTATACAGAATACTACTTAACAATATTTGCGTTTTTAAATATTGTAATAAATACAAAAATTAAATTAATGAATTATTTAGCAACCCGAGTAATCTTACACTATCAAACATTAACAGAATTCTAAAATCATATTTTTTAAAATTTATTTTGGCTAATAACATCTTTGAAATGGATTTTGCCTCAGCACTAATGGTTCTAAGAAACTGCCAATGAAATTAAAGATATATAATAAAGAGAGTTAGGTATACCTTCCAATAATACTTTCTCTGTTGACATTGGAAGAGGAAAACTTTCCATATCTCCAAGGGACTTCAAAAATCATTACACCATTTTTACCACTCAAAGCAAGAAGACTACCAGTTTGGTTAAAAAGGATTGTCTCAACATCAAATACAGGAGGGTTGGTGAGAGTAAGCTTCTAGAAAAACATCCATAAAGAAAAAAAGTAAATAAACAGACAGTAAAAGAAAAAACAGTTTTTCAAGTATCCAAATTTTAATCTATAACTAATGAAATATAGATTTTAATTGTGGATATAATATCTTAATGATTAATAATGCATTTATTCCTTCCATTATAAAAGTCACACTTGAATTTTCATGTAAAACACTCTCTGTATAGATTAAAAAATACAAATATATTTTTAAAGAACTGCCAGACTTTTTAAATTTTGGGGCTCTTAAATTGTTTTGAGGTATTTTTGAGTTAGTTTAACATTGTTATGTTATTTAGTTACCAAAATTCATTGTATTCTAAAAAATTAAAAATCATTTATATCTTAGAACATTAAAAATATTTTTAAATTTAAATTTATAAGCATATAGTAGTAGTTTTTATAATGGACTTATTAAATTGCAATTCAATAGCCCTGAGAAGCTTTAAATAGATTTTATTAAATATGTTTTATAATTTTTTTTAATAAAATGTATTCTTTTTACAAGCACTAATCTCCTGAGGGCACTCCTCAACTAAAATTGTTATAATATCCAAAGTTTCAGTTTATTACAATATTCATAAGAGATAATAAATTCAAATATAAAAATTATTTTTGGAAAAATAGGGATCCCTAGAAACATTAAGAAAATTGCAGAGAAAAAATTATTAAAGTAATAAGTATTTAGAGAGTACACATCTTTTCCTTTAAATAGTTATAAAACACTCCAATTTACTGTTCTAGAATTTTATATAAAAAAAACATGTTCACCCACATTGCACTGATGTGGAAAATGATTACAGTTTATGAAGAAAAAAAAAAGAAAAGGAAAATAACTTTTTGACAAAAGCCTTAAGATAATGATTTAAAAGATTTAACTTCTGTTGTGTATACTATTAATAAAAGTAATTCTTGACACCAATGAAATTCAAAATACTAACCATACAAGCATTTTCCTTTAAATCATTGCTTTTAATCTCTGTAGTAAGAACACAGGATCCGGCATCATCCCATATAAATACATATTGCTCGAAAGTGGCAAGCAAACTTTTAGATTCCTTAATATTGAAATACTTTTTTTGATTCAAGGCTAATTTGTCTAACATTCCGCATTTTTTAAGCGCTTGATCAATTGATGCAGCCATTTAAAATAATAATTATACAACAATTTAGAATTCTCAACCAATATTTCTCATTCTTAGTCAATGAAACTAAAAATAATTTTGAAATATCTGCAAAACGAAATCCACTCTTGTTAGTAAACAATCTCTTCACTTCAGTTGAAACATGTTAATGAAAACTGAAACCGAAGCTATAAGTCTGCTGCATGGATTTAAAACTTCATGATCTAATAAAATTAAGAATATTTGCTTAAATCAAAACAATCGATTTTATACCATCAACTTACATCCAATATGGTTTATTCTTGCCTTATATAAGAGAGTTATGTAGTATTGTCAGAGTTATAGACGAATGTAATTTTCGTTACTTTTCAATCCATATTTGAATTATAATATAAAGGTTTTACAGCCTAAAAAATTACAATTTTCCTATGTGTATGTAAAATAGTGTCAGCTGCTGATCAGATGTTACCTATCACACAATGACTTTTGTCGGTAATTCAAATTTCGGATGTAATACATTGTGGTGATTGCCTAACATATAAGCCAGATAGCATCCCTCGGACCGAAGTGTACTTTTAGCCCAACGGATATCTCACTCGGCTACTAACCATAAGATTGGGAGTTCGGGCCTAGCGCTCTCCGCTATTCATCCTAAAACTTAATAGTTGTTGGCCGGTCGAGGGATCTCCAATCTTATTTTGTAATACATAATAGTCAAGTGGTGCTCGTGCATTTTCTTTCATCATAAAATTCTATTTCTTAATTCTATATTTCAATTCAAATTAGGCTATTTGAAAAAACTTGAAATTTTGTTTAATTTACTTAATACTAGCCTCCTCTCCAAGCTTAGTGATTGCTACAATTTTCAATAATTATTTCATGTATGCTCAAAGACTTCTTAAGGATATATCTCTTTTTAAAGATTAAATTTTAATAAGCGTAAGAAAATTATTTCGTTTTAGACCCCTTAGAAGATTTCAACTATTATGTTTTGCATATCTTTAATTTTCTGCCACTTACAATTTGATTAAACTTCAAATTATATAAAAACATTTTAACGAGAATATATAAACACGTTCTTAAAAAAAAAAAAAAAATAGAAAGTAGAATTTTTAACACTAAATTTTTGTGTGAATATATTTTATAATTTAAATTATATTTCGAAGAAATATTCAATGAAAATGTCTCTTATTCAACGAAAATTCACCATGAAAAAGGAATCTTCAAGCTATCCAATAACAATATTTTTTTATTGCAGCAAAGATCTTATATTACAGAAAAGAGAGCAGCAATTTTTAAAATACACACATTATTTTTTTTATTTGTAAAGTTACCCTACTTTACATTAAATTTTTTTTTAAATTTAATATTAAATATAAACAGAAACCTACTCAATTTCGAAAAGCAAACCATACTGTTACGAGCGCCTTTGGCTAAAGAAAAAATACATTTTATTTTAAAACATACTAGAGCTTTAACCTTCTTTAAAGCTCTAGTTGGAATTAATTGCGCGCGAAACCAATATAATGTTTTTGTGTATGGCAACATCTTGAAAATAGAATTGTAAATAAGAGAGAATAAAATGGAGTCAGATTAAATACGAGTGAATTATTTTATATTAAGACACCACATCTTTGAATATTATTAGAGGAGAAACGACTGAATGATATGAAATTCAGATAGAGTCTCAACATTGTGGTGAACCCGGACGTGATCGCTGAAAATACGGTACGTTTGTTTTTTATTTGCAATAAGAATTCAGTAACGGAATAAAAATGGAGATGTTCGTTAAGAAGCGAATGCCTATTAGATCTAACTTTACGAAAACGTATAATATTCTGATTGAGAGATTAAAGGTCGAAGAACCTCAGGAAAAAGAAATTAAATCATTTTTCAGTAATCTGGAACGAATTTATTCGGATTTGGCCAAATTAGATAATGAAGTATGTAGTTTTCTTTTGGAAAATCCAGATATTGAAAAGTATGAAGAGGAATATCTTAAAATCGAGGAATACAGCACGAAAATGATAGATGCGAAAGTTAATGTGGACATATATTTGTCTAAACTTTCTGACGCTGAAAGGGAAAGCGTTGGCTCTATTTCACCTAGAATTAAACGAAAACTTAAGTTACCCAAAATAGAACTTGTTAAATTTAATGGTGAAATCAAAAATTGGTTGGCTTTCTGGAGTCAATTTAAACGAATCCATAATGATGATAAATTAGAAAATGAAGACAAGTTTCAATATTTGATTCAATGTGTAAATGAAGGAACTAGAGCACGTGAAATTATAGACAGTTATCCTCCAACAAATGAAAATTATTGCAAGGCAATAGAAAGTTTAAAATCTCGTTTCGGAAAAGACGAATTGCTTATTGAGTACTACGTTCGTGAGCTACTAAAATTAGTTATAATAAATGCAACAGAAGCTAAAGGAAAATTAAGCACATCGCAAATTTATGATAAATTAGAAACTTATTTAAGAGCTCTAGAATCAATTGGATTAACATCAGACAAATACTCAGCAATGCTTTTCCCCCTCGTGGAATCCTGTATACCTGAAGATATTTTCAGAGTATGGTTACGTAATCCTATTGTAATAGCAAATCTTGACTCGGAAAGCAATGTATATACAGAAAAATTGAAAAACTTATTACTCTTTCTGAAAACTGAAATAGAAGGTGAAGAAAGAATTCGCCTGGCGAAAACAGGATTTATACCGAAGGTGTATAATGAGAAGAAAGAAAGAGTATTACATTCTGATTCTGTGGCTACGGCTACAGATTTGTTTTCAGGTGGTATAGAAAAAAGAAAGAACCCCATTTGCATTTATTTGTGAAAAAACTCATGAAAGTAAAGAATGCTATTATGCCAAAAAATTTGATTTTGGAAAAAAGCATGAGATTTTGAAAAATAAAAAATGCTGCTTCACTTGTTTAAAGCCTGGTCATACATCAAAAATTTGCAAGTCGAATGTACAGTGCCTGCTTTGTAATAAGAGACATTGGACGTTGATGTGTCCAGATCTGCCATCTAACCAAACAAAAGTCAAAACACTTGAGGTGGAAGAGAAACTGAATGTCAACTTATCCAATCAGTGCGCTGCTGAAGAAGTTCTCCTTCAAACATTACAAGTTAATATTAAAGCAGAAGGAAAAATACGCAGAGTACGGGCTCTTATTGACAGTGGTTCGCAGCGTTCATACTTATTAAAGAAAACAATTAAGGAAATGAACCTCAGACCCATTGAAGTTAAAAATATCATACATTCGGTATTTGGTGGGTCTACATTAGAAAAACAAGATCATGGACTGTATGAAATAACCCTTCAGAATTTGAATACGGGATTTAGTTATGTTATGCAAGTCCTTGATCAACCAGTTATATGCGGAAAAATACCTAGGATCAAAAAAGGAAATTGGGAAAAGGAATTGAAGAAAAAGAATATAATACTGTCTGATCAAGGCAAAGATTGTCCTGACATTGAATTGCTGATAGGGGCCGACTTCTGTGGACAGTTATTCTCAGGAAATGTATATGCTCTCAAATGTGGATTAGTAGCATATGAAACAAAATTAGGCTGGCTAATTATGGGTAAAGTATGTGGAGAAAAAGGAGAAAATACTTCCGCTCATCTGGTGACTACAATGTTAATACAAAATAGCTCTATCTCTGATCTTTGGAAATTAGAAACCTTAGGTATTATGGATCCAGCTGAAACTAAATCTAAAGAAGAAATGAAAAGAAACGCAATGGATCATTTTATGAAAACAGTGGATAGAGATGAAAATGGCAGATACATAGTTAAGCTGCCTTGGATAGAAGCAAAAGAAACTCTACAAGACAATAGACCTATAGCTGAACAACGTTGCATCCGTACTTCGCAAAAGTTAAAAGATGAAAAGAAATATGCTGAATATGGAGCTGTTTTTGAAGAATGGCTTGAGGAAAATATAATAGAGAAAGTGCCCAAAATGGAGGACGGAAATCCAAGTTATTATTTACCACATCGAGGTGTTTTTAAGATAAACTCTTCAACCCAGGTACGTCCAGTGTTTGACGCTTCTTGTCGAGTTAAGAAAGTTCCGTCCTTAAATGACTGTCTGGAAAAAGGACCAAATTTAATAGAGCAAATTCCATCCATTTTAAGAAAATTCAGACAAAATAACATTGGGGTAATTTCTGATATCAAAAAAGCCTTTCTTCAAATTTCAATTGCAAAAGAAGATCGAGATGTTTTACGATTTCTTTGGTGGGAAGATTACGAAACCAGAAAATTTGAGGTACTTCGTCATCACCGACTTGTTTTTGGCCTCACTTGTAGTCCTTTCCTCTTGGCAGCGGTTTTGAATAATCATCTAGAGGAATCTAAAGAGCTTTTTCCAGAAACCTCTGAAATACTGAAGAATTCTTTTTATGTAGATAACTGTGTGACATCCGTGCACAATGAAGATGATCTTACCCGTTTCATCCAAGAAGCAAAGCTGTTGCTTTCCAATGCTTGTTTTGATCTTCGAGGTTGGGAATATACAAGGGAGCTAAGTCTGGACGAACCGATCGCTCCAACCTCAGTACTTGGATTGCTATGGAATAGAAAGGAAGACTTCCTTTTCTGTGATTTACAAAATGCTGAATTTAATTTTGATGTTTGCAGTAAAAGAAATATTCTGTCAACGGCTCAAAAGATATTTGATCCACTGGGATTTTTATGTCCTGTGACAATATGTTTAAAACTTTTAGTACAGAATATTTGGAAAAGAAACTTTGGGTGGGATGAAATTCTTCCAGATGACATTCAGAAAAAATTTAAAACTTTGATCGTTGATTTGAAATTACTGTCGGAAGTTAAGATCCCTAGATGTGTTAAGATCAATGGCTTCATAGAAGGACTAAGTCTTCATACCTTTTGTGATGCCAGCAAATTTGCATATAGTACTGTTGTATTTTTGAGAAATACCTTGGGAGAAGAAGTCAAAATATATTTTATAGAGGCAAAAAGTAGAGTAGCACCTTTAAAAGTTATTACAATACCTCGTCTAGAATTATTGGCCTGCTCCATTGGAGCTCGGTTAACTTCAGACATTAAAAAATCTATGTCTTTGAGAAACGTACCTACTTTTTACTGGACAGATTCTTCTGTTGCCCTTTATTGGATACAACAAGGTCATTGGGGTACGTTCGTGAATAATAGAGTAGAAGAAATACGAAGTCTTTCTTCAAAAGATGATTGGAAACATCTTCCAGGGACTTGCAACCCCGCTGATCTCCCTTCCCGTGGCTGTTCGATCCAAGGATTTTTGAAATCGAGATGGTGGGAGGGTCCACAGTGGTTGAAACTGCCAGAGAAAGAATGGCCAGCGACAGACTCTGAATACAATTTGGAAGAGGTTTTCCAAGAAAGGAAAAAGAGGGTAGTGACTTTGGTTAACACTACAGATCTGAATAAATCCTGGTATTTGTACAAATTCTCAAAATATTCAAAAATTGTGCGAATGGTAGCATGGATTATACGATTTGTACAAAATTGCCGAAGTCCTATGAACAAGATAAAAGATCTTTTAACTGTTGCAGAACTAGATACTGCCGAAAAAAGGGTGATAAAAATCGTGCAACAAGAAACCTTTAATAACGAAGATGTAAAATCAAAACTCAAATCACTCTGCGTGTTTAGTGATTCTGATGGACTAATTAGATTGAAGACTAAAATTACTAGACGAGATGATGAAGAAAATTTTAGATACCCTCTAGTATTGCCTTGTAAGCACCCATTAGTTGAGAGGTTGATTTTCGAACATCATTTGATATCTTCCCATGCTGGAGTTCAAGTTGTCCTAACAGATATCCGTCAGAAATTTTGGATTCTGCAAGGCCGGAAAACTGTCCAGAAAGTGCTTTCAAGGTGTATAAGATGCAAAAGATATACGAGCAAGAGAATTGAAACAATTCCCGCGCCACTTCCGGAAGACCGTGTACGGGAAGCCTTAATATTCGAGGTCACTGGAGTGGATTTAGCAGGACCGCTTCATTTGAAGGATGGGAAAAAGGCTTGGATCTTGCTTTTTACTTGCGCAGTATATAGAGCCATTCATTTGGAATTAATACAGAGTCTTTCGACTAATGGATTCTGTCGCGTTGATTCTCTACATCTATTAATATTATCTTTGTTTCAGCTTTTGCTTTGTTTCGAGTGGCAACGGTGAAAAAGTAAACAAAGAATTGTAGTTCTTAGATTTCAATAAAAGAAGTGGTGTGTGTTTTTTGAAAATGGCTTTGAGTTTTGAATTTACGCCATAAATATATGCCTTTTTATCTAAGAAACTAAAACAGAGTATTTAATGAGAATATCTGAGTAAAAAATATTATCTGATTCGATGTCAAACGTGACA
>JAOUZG010044841.1:3411108-3423779 GCA_026289955.1 Argiope argentata
GAATATCTGAGTAAAAAATATTATCTGATTCGATGTCAAACGTGACAGATTCCTTTTAGATTTCAGAAGATTCGTTGCAAGACGAGGGCGACCTAGGACTATATACAGCGATAACGGAACAAATTTCACTGGAACAAATAATTTGATGGGTTCTCTTGATTGGGACAAGATTGTAAATGACGCTTCTGTCTTAAGAATTCAGTGGAAATTTAACCCCCCAACAGCGGCTTGGTGGGGTGGATTTTTTGAGAGCATGATTAAGATGGTGAAGAAGCTTTTGAGGAGAGTTTTAGGGAAGGCATCGCTTCATTACGAAGAAATGTTTACTATTCTTTGCGACGTAGAGGCCAGTATCAATTCTCGACCTCTGAATTATCTGTCAGAAGATCCGAATGATTTAACTCCACTGACTCCCTCAATGTTCATTCAAGAGACTATAAAGGTAGGAGTTCCCGATTTGGATACTTTGGATAAAGTAAATATCTCCAAACGATATCAGTATCAACAAAAATTACGAGAGGACTTGAGGAAAAGATTTCGAAAAGAATATCTGAGCTTATTAATCCAGAAGAAGCGAAAAGTAAAGGAATCTAGGCAAATGCAAGTAGGAGATATTGTTATAATTGAAAGTGATGTCAAAAAGCGACTAGACTGGCCTCTAGGAAAGATAATTGAAATGTTCCCGGGGAAAGATGGTTGCATCCGAGTAGTAAAGATAAAAACAGCAAGTGGAGAACTTGTGCGTCCAGTGCAACGTTTATACCCCTTGGAATTAGACAATGACGATCCTGTAGTTACGAGAAATAATGAATCGGCTGCTTCGTATAAAGAAATCAAAATCCCGAGCTTAGAAAGTGACTGTGAAACAAAAACTAGAAGTGGAAGAAGTGTAGTTAAGCCTTCACGTTTTAAATAACTTTTGAACTTTATTATATACATTTCATATTTGTGTCTTTTATGTTTTGATTTCTTATTATTTTGAATTTAATATTTTGTTAATTGTGCTTTTTTGATTTTGTATCCTCCTAATTTAAAAATCAAAAGGTGGGAGGATGTTACGAGCGCCTTTGGCTAAAGAAAAAATACATTTTATTTTAAAACATACTAGAGCTTTAACCTTCTTTAAAGCTCTAGTTGGAATTAATTGCGCGCGAAACCAATATAATGTTTTTGTGTATGGCAACATCTTGAAAATAGAATTGTAAATAAGAGAGAATAAAATGGAGTCAGATTAAATACGAGTGAATTATTTTATATTAAGACACCACATCTTTGAATATTATTAGAGGAGAAACGACTGAATGATATGAAATTCAGATAGAGTCTCAACACATACCTTTATGTTTGCCAATAGAAAATTCTTGGATGAAATATCTATAGCAATCATACAAACGATTTGTGCTTCTGTTCAGCAATGAAATAGAATAAATTTATTTTAATAAATTTAAAAAAAATTTAAGTTACAAAAAAATTACTCCCCAGAAACTTTTATTATAACCCTCTCCCCAAATTTAAAAAAAAAAAAAGTTAACGACTCAAGTCCAGTCAAAAATTTTACAGCGTATAATTACTGGAAGGAATATTGTATTAAATTACGACCATTAAACTAAAATAATAATAATAATAATCCCTATTCGAATTTGAGACCAAGAATGATTAAATTTTATTTTATTTGCCTTTGGGTTAAGCTCTAAAATATCTTCTTGCATTGGATTCCAATATTGAACAAAAACACTTGCAGCCATGTCTGTATGCAATACATTCGAGAAGTACATTAATTAATAAGATAAAGCTAATTAAACCTTTTCTTTAAAAAGATCACTCATTGATACAAGAGTACTTTTTTTTTTTTTTTTACTAAAAAAAGCTCATGGTTTTTATTATTTGCAAGCTAAAGGGAAACAGGGGAGAAAGGATAAACGGAATGGTAGTAGAATTTTAGAAACACTTTTTTTTTCTTTGTAAGTTAAATTTAAAAACTCCTATTTATTTTTAAGATGGTTTTTGCCAAATTATTTGTAAAAGTTTCGTTTTGTTCTAAAACTTGGTTAAATTCCCCCAAATAAAGCTACCTAGGTTATATTTACTCTTCCGGAGATTTTGTATCATGTTCGGAGCAGATTAACTGCTCAGAAATTTGCTATGAAGGCGACTGATAAGATAAACATTCATTGCGGTAACTCGAAATTTTTTATTAGTATCAGCCACTAGAAAAAATAATGCTAAGAGAAATGAACTAGTTCTCTGCTGGCTAGCGAGGGAAAGGCTCTGGATACATATTGCTTTTCTGGGATGTGTTTTTTCTCTTCAGGTCAAAACCGTCTGGCAATAAATTCATTCGAGAGGTGGCAAATCTTACCTATCAGATTTTTGTGTTGAGTTCATACTTTTATGATGTATTTGGCATTTAATGCTAATTTGGAAAGAGCATAATTTCGAGGATTAGTTCTCAAGACATGGGTAATTTTCTGTAAGCATGATTTTTTGTATCGCCAGGCTGTAAAAGGTGAATCACTTCTCTGGGCTTTAATTTTGAGCTGATGGATCTATTGAAAGCATCTAAGCCTAGTGATAGAGCTTTAATTGAAAAATCAGTAACTGAAAGATTTTTTCACACCAAACAAAACTAAGTGAAGGAGAAGAAGGGAAAAAATATTTCGTATAAATTAATCAGAACAAAATAATTTTTTAAAAAAACTTCAAACAGGGAGAAAGAGAAAACAAAGGCGGAAATAACACAACAAACAATAACAAAACAAAAACTTTTATTTTTCAACAAGAATAGACATTTAAAAATTCATTTCGAAAACATAATAATATCATATACATTTCTAATAATCTTTTTAATTTCTGTACAAATGATTTTTTTCTCCAAAAATCATCTTCATCTATCATCAAAAAAGGAACCTGTAAATAAAAAGTTTTTTTTTATTAGTACACAGAAAATTCACAAAAGTTATATTAGTTCTAAATCAAACTAATTGTGAATAATAATGTTTAATTGACACTAATAACAAGCATATCATGTCAAAATATATTGGGGAATTTCTTATTAAACAGTTGACAAGGGCTGCAAAAAAGGAGATGGAATGCAGGAAAGTACATTAAAAAAATGTTATTAACCAGCTGTCAGGTGTAAAATAAAAAAGGATTTTGAAATATTAATAAAATATTAACACTTTGTCAAGTATAATTGTAATTAATATCTATCTCATTTTTTTTGCCTTTTTATTAAAGTTTTATAAGATTATGTCATCTGATTAAATAACACTATGTACATATATGAGTGTGACAGTCATATGTCAAATAAACAATAAAATTAATCATTGATATGTTGGTTAAGTTGAAATCAGATGAAATGTAAAGCATAACTAATGTTTATTAAAAGAAATTCATTATCTGCTCAGCCAAGGTCGAGCAATGCCAAAGCCCAACTCTGAGAACATATAAAAAATGCATAACGACGACCAGCTATCTAATGAAGGAAAAATGAAAACAAATTAAATTAGATGTTAAAAATGAATAATTAATTCAAAGAAATTAGTCTGATTTATGATTCATACAAAAAATAAATATATGATGAAAAAGTATATAAATTATTTTGGTTAATTTTTTTATCATCAAAATAAAGAAAGCCACACTAAAAAAATTCCATTTAGGATTAACAGAATTTCAATTTTTCACAATGAAAAAAATGACATATTTTTAGAAACTGATAAGCATAAGCAGTTTATTTTTTTAAATCACTAATGAACAATCCTTTTGGGTTTTTTTTTTCACATCAATTTAAATAACTTCCTTAAAAATAATAAAAATGTACATTTGTCTTTGAAAATGACATCCTAAGATAATATTATTAGTTAATAGTTTCACTATCTCAAATTTTTTTACAAACTGTCTATTACACTTTAAAATTAAAAACAATGATGACCGTAAAAACAAAGATATAAAAAATGGAACAAAAACACCTTTTTATATATATTTTTTGCAATAAATAAGAGTTCCTTTATATTTGCCTCTCATCTCTCATACATTGGCTACTAACAGGATATTTATGTGTCCTTAAAAATTTTAAAGTATTGCTTGGATAAAAAATACATTTAAATTCATTGTAATGCATTCCAATGGGACAACAGGGCCAAATATGCAATTAATCAACATGGTATAAGTCTTTTTTTTTCTTTCTTTTTCTTTTATACTGAAGATTTTTCAATTTGTATAAATATGTCAGCTAATCTGAAAGATTTTAAATAAACTGAACAGCTGCAGTTAATGCATACACTTTCATTATTACTAAAAATAAATCAATTTTAAATTATTTAAACATAAAGATTAATTTTTGCCCAAGGAAATTTTTGCCTAACAATCAAATCATTTTATGGGTTATAGGTCAAAACCTATAGAGGAATAAATAAATTTCAAATAATAAATTTGTCTTATTTGGAACCTTATTATCTTCATTCTCATAAAAACTAGAGGGGAAAATATCCTGCATTCAAATAATTAATTTCATAAACTTGATGATAGTTGTCATCATTTCAAAGATTCAAAATGCACAACATTATTTTAATGTCATGATTTTACCTGAGAAATCTTTATTGAAAATTAACCACATTTTTATGTATTCTGTAAATTGTAATGAATATAAAACAATACATATTTTTTCATTCATTTATCAACTTTTAAACTACTTCATGCAAAAATGTATATGACAGAAAAAATTCTATGTTCATAAACACTTATCATGCCAACATATAATTATTAATGCAACTGTGAATATATTTTAGTAAAGCCTATTAAACTGGAATGACTGCAAATAACACAGATACAGTTTGATTTATTTTACATGAAGTTATGCACAATATGCAGCAAGTAAGTAAGTGAAACATTTCCCTGTTATTTAAATTCACATGCATTCAGAAAAATTAAACATGAATTGAAATACCCATATAGTAAATATATAAAGCATAACAGTGTTAAATGAATGAAACAAAGAAAATAACTAATTTGTTTCATATGCAAGCATTATTATTATTTTTTGAACAAGGAAGGGAACGAGCGGAGAAGAGGGATACAAAATGTAAAGAGCGATAATAACAACAAAAATAATTCATTAACCTTAAGGGAACATTTTAAACAAATATGTTTAAAAGATTATAGAAGAGAAGGAATAAAAAAGAGAGGTCAAATGAAATGATCTACAGCACAAAAATACTAGCCTAATTTATCTTGTGTGGATTTTTCTCTGAAAAGTTTTCATTAATTTATTCCTTTAATTTTTGTTTTCTTTATGTTTTCCGCAAGTATTCAAATTGTTCAAGGTCCATATTTATTTAGCAAAAAAATGTACTTATGTATTAAGTAATTTTAGACCACCTTAATATAAATTTTTTTAATATAAGCAGTAATTCCTAATTTAATACAACATACATATATTCTTTCAAACTTAATCAAAACCCATTGACATGTACAATTATGTATATAAATACATAAATCAGATTTTGATTTTGAACTAAATAATGCTTATTACTTTTTTCATAAGCTTTTAGAAATAATATGAGGAATTAAGAAATAAATTTCTTTTCCTTTTCATGAAGATAGATTGCAGGTGGAAATACCTTTCAACTAAAACTAAAATTAAATTAAAATTAAAAAAAAAACAAACAAACTTAAATTAATATTTAATTTTCTTTCTTTCCCTTTGTTCAAAATTTTCTTTGCATGCAGTGACTAGTTAATTTACATGCAATAGTCATACAGAAAAATAAAAATACTACCTGATTATTCTGCATTACAGGATCACTAGCCATCAATCAGTTTTCGAAGGAACTAATTGATTTCATAGGAACTTTTCATTTACAGTTTGCACCCTTATTTGATACACCCACAAACAGATAAATAAATGATTTTTTTTTAATTTGTAAAGAGAACATGTTTACTTTCTTTTAAAAATCAGCATTAATTTAATGAATATAAAGTGAATGTTTTAGGTATTATTTTAAAACTCCTCCCCCTGCCAAACTAAGATTATGCTTAAAAATAAACTTATTAACCACTTCCATAATGAAACAAATGACAGCATTTATTATCTTAATCATTACTGATTTAAAAGTATGAAATAAATTTATTTTATTTTATTGATGTCAAAGAATATTAACATAAGCAAACTAATATTCTAATAAAACAAATGACATTCCATAATGAAACAAATGACAGCATTGATTATCTTAATCATTACTGATTTAAAAGTATGAAATAAATTTATTTTATTTTATTGATGTCAAAGAATATTAACATAAGCAAACTAATATTCTAAAAATAGCAAATGAGAAAAAAATGAAATTCCAATTTCTTACTTATATTTTGATTTAACTTACTAATAACCATCATATCTAGAGGACAGTAATATACCAAATGTAGTCTGATTTTTCTTTTTAATTTTCTGTTTCAAAGGAATGAACATGTATTATCTAAACTCCTATGCAGTTACTGATTGGCATATGCTAATTATTAGCAATATTTTGAAGTGGTATTAACTTTTTTCATTTCCTTTTTTAGTTATAAATGAATCCAAATTTTAATATACTTTTAAATCTCAAAATATACGTCAACAGAAAAATTAAATGATTTTTCTAAAAATCGATTTTGAATTTTTCCCAAACAATTTAAACAACAATAAAACCATTTTATTATAATTCAATTTCATTTGCAACCAATCTAAATATAAATGGTTTTAACATAATACACTGAAATCTATGCTTTTAAATTAAATTATTGTGTCTTAAGGGATTATGAAATTAAAATTAATATGTTAACTAACTCATATGGGAAAAAGAACATTAATTGCATATTAAAAATTTGTTACATAAAAGACGTTATTAAAACTATCAATGGAATAAATGAATGACTGAAACTTATTGATGAATAAAATTAGAATAAAAGCATACAGATTTTAAGAAAAATAAGAACATAACTGTACATTTGATTTTTGAACAGATGTTTAATTTTAAACAAGTATCAAACTACATTGGATATAGTTAGAAAAACCACTTGGTAAAATGATTTATTTCATATTAAAAGATTATTTATAGCAAAAGAAGAAAAGCACCATTCTTATATGGAAGCAAAATTTTATTCAAGAGAAAAATATTTTCATTCATATTTACAGATGATTTCTATGAAAAGAAAACCTCACAATTTTACTCAGCACACATGTTTATTAATGAAAGAAATAGTTATTTCAATAATAAATGAGCAATATCAGGCTTTTCTTTGAACACAAATCTAACAACAATCATATCAACCATATGGACCACCCATGATAAATTATACAGCAAAACTAAATACTCATAATATTTATATTTACAAATAGAACTGGAATGTTTTGCTTTATTAAAGAAAACTATGTAAAAGCTTAATATTTCAGCATTTAAATATGCAAGTAAAATAGTGAACCAGAAAATAAATACAGAAAATTAATTTTCTACAATAATGAACAAACATAACTTAACCAGCTGAGTCATTCCTTTTCCTAAGACTGAATAATATTAATAAACAGTATTCTGAATAATATAACAACAGATTAATTTTCATAAACAGATTTTCCAATGCTGAAACACTTAATATATTTGCTAAGGAAAATGTATCAGGACAGTCTTTGTTGTCCTTGAAATTGGAAAAATGACTCAGCATTTATCTCTTCGATTCTATGAAGTATGACAAGTATAGTGAAATACTCATTCATATGAAAAGTTATTAAGAAATATTTTTAAAAGGAAATTCAAACCTCTACGCAGGAAAATTGAAACAAGATGTTTGTCTTTAATTTATTTTTTAAAATGTAAGCTTAATCATATAGAAATGTCAAAATTCACATTAAATAAGTATTTAAAATCATAGCAATACATATGAAAATAAATTCAATAAATAAAACAACAAAATGCTTGTTGTAAAATTCCTTAATTTTTTATATTTTTTTTACAAAAATTAAAAGAAAAATTCAAAAATAAAATCAGTATAATTAAAAATTGCAGTAAAATTTAAAATCAGGGCAATTTTTTAAAAATGTTCAAGTTATATGAAAATGGTTTTTGTTTAATATCAATAAATTTTTAGCTGAAAATCTACTTTTACCATTTAAATGTGAAAACTGGAGATTTTTAGCTCAATAGTCTGTACTGTAGAGTATTTTGAATGATTTTTTTTCACTATGCATGATGGGATTTATAGATAATATGTAAGTTTAAAAAAAATATTATGCTTTTAATTAAACTGGTTATTTTGTAGTACAGTCAATATGCAGCACTTCATTGTTCTGCAGCAGAAACTGTTATTTTTTTCCAGAATTTTTTCGAAAACAGTATTTTAAAAAATATTTTAACTAATATTGGAAAAAAAAAAGCTACATAAGCATTTCAAAATGTAACAGATATTTAAGCCATTAACTGTCAATTGTTTAAAAAAAATTTTACCAGATAAGTTACATATATATGCTCAGAAAGTTAGGTAACATAATAGTTATATTCATATTATGCTTTGTTTTGAAAATAGTTGATATTTTTGATAACAGATATTATAAAATCATCAATAAAAATAGAAAAAATGAGTAAGTAATAAATAATTACTATAACTTCTAAATTACATAATCATGTATTTTATTTAATTATAACATAAAAACCAAACCAAAATATAATGCTTCAAATATGATAATTTTACCCCTTTCAACCAACAGATGAATTTTAAATTTGTTCACTAGTTATGAAGAGATGAAGTACAGAATACAAACTTTGCACTACATATATTGACTAATATGTATAGAATGAAACTAAGGCACAGTACTTAAATACCATAAGGCATCGGGTTTACAAAATATAATTTTTGGCACAAAACGGTGTACAAAAAATTGCAAAATACCCAAATGGGGATCATGGTAATTAATGGTTTGAAATATTTATCCCATTAATTTACAACAGTATTTTTTTCTCATTCTTATTAGGTCTAATAAAAAGAAACATTGTTTTGCATATAATGTTTGATCTCTTCAATACATTTAATACCAAAAATTAGTTAATTTTTGAAATTTTTTTTGAATGATTTAAGAAAAAGTAACAGCAAACATGTGAGTTTGCTGTGGTTGAGGAATAAGTAATTCACAGAAACAATGCAAAATATCTCGTATTTCATTGATTCATAACTGCATTACCATAATCTTGTACCCATTAACAGTACAAGAATTCTTTACATTCCATATAAGTAAGCACCATTTGTTAACTTGGTAATAAAATATTGTAAGCTGGTTTCACATGATGATAACAATAATTAATTTATTGTACAGCAATGAGTACGCTCAACACGTTGAAAGTAACAAAATTATTCCATAGCATTGCTTAAGAAGTAAAAAATCAATACAATCAGACACAGCTAAAATGCTATTTACAAGGATATAGTAATTTCTATAAAAAAAAAGGACTAATAACGTATTCATTAACAAATTTATTTTATAATCATTACCCAATTAGAAAAATGTTTTTTACCTCTAGTTTAGTCAAAAAACATGCAGAAATAAAACTACATATGAAAGTATTTATATAATGGGTTACAAAAGTTTAACAAATAATAGGATGGTTTAAAAAAAGATACTGAAATCTAACAAGCAAGAAATTTATAAATACAATTAAGTTAAAATTTACATCAACAAGCAATTTCAGTTAAAACATTTTAGCTTAAAGGATATCAATTATTATTCATTTTTAAATTGGATAAAAAAATTATGATGATAGTTATTGTTTTATAAAAAGTGAATTAAAAGTTTATAATCTTTATGGTATATCATTTGATTACATGCTAGGCAGAATTTAACAGTTGTGATATCTTTATAATCATATATTTGACATTTTTAAGCAATAAGTAAAAAGCACCAAAAGAGCAATTCTTTACACCACTTTTAAATACATTAAAATTTAATCCATTACACAACAGCAGTATACAATTTATTTATGATCATTAAGAAATTAAATGCATAGCTTTCTTGAATGTTTTTGCCAAAGATTGACAAAAACAAATATATATTTAGATTATTTAATATTCTTAGCAATACATGAATTCATATGCAATGACTGTTGTCTTACTTTTTACACAACATCATAACACACCTTAATTCAAAGGACTGTCCAAAAACAGAGTTGTTCTTAACAACATACAACATATAATAGAAAGCATGTATGAGGGGGATATAGCATACTATGCTAAATAGGAGAAATCATGGATTTATTGGAACTTAATATATTCACATTTTTCAGTCTCATTTCAATATGATATTTTTTGTGGTTTAATAACATACAAAAGCTTATTTCAGCATTAACATTTTGCAGTAACTAAAGCAATATCTTTTTCAAATTAATTAAAATTTCATTAAAAATTTATAAAATAATTTCATTTTAATGAATAATATAGTATAGATACGCTGACTTTAGTATAAAAGTTGATTTTAAAACCATTAAAATAAGGCACATACTTTTAAATGGTCAACCATCCACTGATGGGTAGCTATTGCTTGCAATGGCCATTGATTGTTTGAAAAAAAATTAAGTCTAAAATCCAATAATTTGGTTTGTTTTAGTATCAGAAGAGTGGAATCTAGTTTAAAATATTAGAATGCAAAGAATATTTTAATAAAGATGACTAATAGGACCAAATTAAAAACATTTTAATTCTTCAGTAGCATTTTCATTACTTGAAACAAAACAAAATAAAAATTTTTTTGATCATTCAAAGCTTTTTCCCAAATAGTATATACTGACACTTAATGGCTCAGAGATTAATTATTAGATCATATATTAGTGTGGACATTCTACATAGCAACACATTAAAAAATATTTAGAATAAAACTATCCACAATGAAATAACTTTACAGAAAAAAAATGAAATAAAGCAAATACTTTTTTTAGAAATATAATTTCCCATATAAAGAAATTAAATATGCATATTATGAAGAGGTAGGTTTTATTTATTATTTTATATAGCTTTAGTAAGCTTTAATCACATTTACAATATCACTGATGTAAGTAAAATAAATAACAGCACAAAAAATGTATCACAGAAACCTAAAAATAGACAGTGTACTGAAAAAGTAGGTTTCTTAAATAACTCATTTTTATAAAGTTTGAAAGGAGAAATTTAATCAGGTAATGACATATATTAAATAATAAATCTTATTTCGCACATTTTTGTGAGAAAAAATGAGCACACATGATTAATGAGAAAAACTAATTTAAATAATAAAAGTAATAAATCTATTCTTTATAATTTCTATGTTGAAATTATTTATATACAAGGTAAACTCCAGAATTTTCAATGGATTAAAATCTTATACTTCATGAACATACATGTAATCACTGACTGTTGAAATATAATTAAAATAGCTTTTACTTTCATAATAAAATAGCTTTTACTTTCATAATAGATATATACCTGAGCATAAATATCACTAATGTGTGTTTATAAAAGATTTATAAATCAATTTTTTTAGAAAAGTTATTTATTAATTATTTGCACCATTTTTTAAAATAGAAAGACTACAAAAACATTTCTTTAAGGCACTCATTCAGGAAGAAGGCACAAATCATGGAAAAAAATGATAGAAAAATAAGTCCTTCATTTCTTAATAAATATTTTGATAAAACCCATTAAATATTCTTAATACATGGGGAAAAATCACCCTTCAACATTATCTTGCAGTGATTTATTTATAAATATCTGATTGAAAATATCTGTGATCAAAAATTAACTTTATAATTAGTACAAAGCAAAAATTATCCTATATCACAGCTATAAGTATAGCTTTTAGACTAGAATTAAGCAAACATGTATGAAAGATAATTTCATACAAAATTTAAACACATTTACATATTTCATTTAAATTTATAATACATAAGAAATACTATCTAGGCATTCTATGAGTCAATTGTAATTTAACACTTTTAGAATTAGAAGGTATTCGTCTCGTAACTTTTATTTGGACACTACCCACGGCTCTTCGAGGTTGACCCTCCGTTGAAGGCATAAGCCTCAAGTGAGATGTTGTGGAATAATTTGGGTTATACTTTGCATAACCTGAAGAGAAAGAGAGAGAAAAAAAGGGAAGATCAAGAAAGAAGAAAAGGAAAATAAACTTGATATGCATGAACATGGTATAAAGGAATATATACACAAATAGAGAGTAAGGGAAAGAGATGGAGGAAGAATAAATCTTTAACTAAAAATACAGTTACTGATAATAAAGCAGATAAATAAAAAAAATTAGCCTCAATAAAGGTCAAATATGAATTAACTTACTTACATAAAAAATTATATTATATGCATCGGATGTTAATTTTTATAATGGGCAATAAGTAAGTTGATATACTTACTGGTTGAAGAATGCTTAAAATAACTTGAAGAATCATATTTTATTTCATTATTACTGAATTATGAAATTTTAAATTTCATTATTTTAGAGCAAAAAAAGCATTTTGACAAAGTTTCATGTATTGGTTGGAAAATCTTTTTTGAGATGACCATTCAAATTATCTAAAATAGCATGAATCAAAACATAACATAAAATATATTTATTTATATAAATTTCAGTACTACCACACACACACACACACACACACACACACACACACACACAC
>JAOUZG010044841.1:3423879-3436734 GCA_026289955.1 Argiope argentata
ACACACACACACACACACACACACACACACACACACACACACACAATGGCTGTATCTGATTTAGAAATCAGCTATTGGACCAAGATTACAAAGGATATCTTATATATATATACAAGAGTGTTATATAATAAAAAAGCAGCACAACTGGTAAAAGTCAAGAGACCACTATTTTAAGGGCTTTGACCTGGAATGTGTGTATGTGTGTAAATTAAAACATATTTTATGGGGAATTTTCATGGTCAAGGTGGAGAGACAATTATGGTTTGAAAATTTGGTTTTATTCCATCCTGGGAGGCATAACCTACATAGAAGTAAGAAGTGAGGCAGTGCACCAATCAAAAGAACAACACAAGAATGAAAAGATAAAAGAGCGGACAGAACATTTATCCTCCATGACTATCCTCCACTAAGAGATTCTGATAGGAATTTCTTTAAAATTGTTGATTTAGGTAAGGGGAAAATGGGTATCTTTCAAATGAATTTGTTTAGAATGACAGATTTTTATTCCTTAATTAGGAGCAAGTGGAATTGCAGTTTTAAGCATTTTTACAAAGATTATGACACATTAATAAAATAAAAAAAAGGTGAAATTGGATTAGGAAATAAGAGAATATTTTAAAATAAAGTTAATACGGGCTAAATTAAGATATAACTTTAAAAATCAAATATGATTTAAATTAGATTTATAGATATCATCAACATCCTTATATATATATATATATATAAGTAAATAAGTCTATATCACTTAGGTTATACACAAATTAAATCTTTAATACAGTATCCTCTATATTTTAAACCTTTGATTACATGAAAATAGTATTTATTATTAGACATTTTAAAAGGATATTTATTTTGATTTTTGATTTAATCTGGTTTAAAATAAGAACAGAAATAATAAACATTAGATGGTTATAAAATTTAAATTTTTTAGAATAGCTAATATAGTGTTTAAAAAAGTTTAAAAACGACGATTTCACAGAAAGATCATAAAATCTTGAGTTGTGTACTTGCAAAAGCAACAACAAATAAAAAAAAATATGCAAACTTAACGCTCCTATTTGTAAATATATATTAAATAAGGAATAAAATACTTAAGTAAATGCCATGCCTTGCTAAAATTTTAAAAATAGAATATCAAAATTGTCTTCTACCAATGAAAAATTGTATGGATAACTGTCAAATTCAGAAAAATATTGTAATATTGATGACATTTATCAAACAAGTTGAATTTTTCTGAAAAGATAAATTTCAAAAATAGATAATTAAAATGCGTTTTTAGGATCTAAATAGATAATAGAAGAAAAAAATTACCAAAGCCTTTTGGAAGTTCGCACATCTCACATTTTTCTAAGGCTGGATGATTAACAAAAGTACAACTTTTACATTTCCACGAATTATTTTCATCATCTTCAGACTTTGATTTGCTTTGAGATTGTGAATCAAGTTTATTACTTTTTCCTAAAAAAGGAAAACCCTTTAGAGTTAAAACAGAGTGGTTTATAAGAATAAAACAACTAAGTACTATATTTTTCTAAAATGCTATGATACAAAGTCTTTATAAATTTATTTTGCAAACATTATATTATTGAAATTGTAAAAAAATTAGGTTCTGAGCTTTAATTAGCTGTAATGCATATTATAATAAATTAACCAAGATAAATGAATATATTTAAAGATGAGAATTGCTTCTGACTGAAATCTTCAACTACAATAGAGACAAAAATATATAAAATATCAAGATAAATTAGGATCTTCAACCACAAAAGAGAAAACAACATTTCATACAATTGAAAATCTATCTTGAATTAAATAAATAATTTTTGAATTCTAATAATTTTTTGTTGTTGTTTTATATTATATTTTTTAATCATATTATGCTTCTTACTCTTATTATATAAACTAATTCATGTTGATACGAGATTATAAATATTTTTGTTCGTAACATGGCAAAATTAATAAATGAAATAACATATATGAAAACTTTAATCAATAAATAATATAAATGTTTTATTGTGCTTAATAACAAAACATGCACTTGGAACACATGACACATAAATATCGAAAATTCTAGTTTTAAGCATCTAGTGTACTACTGTTATTTAAATTTCTCAATACACATTTAAAAGTTTAACCCTCTTATTCATAAGTTCATTTGATTTCAGGTAAATTAGAGAACTACTAAAATATTAAATTTTTTTCTTTTAAAAATACAAAAAATTCCATAATTCCTCAAACACCATAATGACAGCCTAGATATTTCAAGGTGTGATATATAAAGGATAACTCACATTCAACTTATGGCTATTAAGTAAATATATGTTAGGATATCTTTTGAGAGTTTTCAGAGTTCATCCCGTGTCTATCAAATACATTTGGGAGAATATCTGAAAAGGGGATTTCATGATATTCTGGTCTCTCCAATACTTATACTAATTTCCTAGAACTGGCATTAATGGCTTTTCTAAATATATAGACTATATTCTCACTCACATTATTTCCTTTTCAATCATATTAATCAAGCCTTCAAATAATACACATTTAAAAGAATAATAAATTTTAATCAGTACCTGACTTACAAGTCAAGCCATCATTTGGTCCCGTAAATATGTTTGAATAAAAATCTTCATCTGTGGCACTAATAGGAGCTATATTAAAAAAAAAAAAGGAAATTAATATATACAAATACATAAGCAAATATAAGGCTTTAGAATACCCAAGATACAAATATTAATTTCCTTCAAACTACAGAGTTACATCCTGGGTTGTTTAATTTTTAATACCATATAAAAAGTTTATATAATAATCAACAAGTTTGTATATTTGTATTTAATATTTAAATAATAAAAAGAAGCAATTTTGAAAACAAATTTTTAAATTTCAAAAACTTGTAATAGTTTTGAAATAAAAAAAGTCATTATAAATGTATAAAAGATTATTCAAAATTTGTAGATAAAAATTGATCACATTAAATTAAAAGCAGTATACTTGATTTTAAAAACTTCACAAGTAAAAACTCTTAATTTAATTTTAGATACAAAATGCTGTAGTATGAATAACAAAATCTAAAAATTTTAAATATTTGGGTCCTTAATTATTAATTGAAATGCTTGAAAAACAAAAGAATAGTTAACTTACTCTGATCTTTACTGCAAAGATCATATTCCATTATTAAATGATTGCATTCTAGAGCAAGTTTTCTATTTTCCTCCTTTAATTTTTTCAACATTTCTGCCTGCAAAAGAAAAAAAAAAATAAGAATAAATAATATAAATAATAAAATAGAACCAATACCAATAATTACATTTGAAAAAGACTTGCATATGAAAATGAGTTCTTTTCAGCATGTTGTCTTCTAGCAATTTCTTGTTCTAATTTATTTATTTCAAATTTCAAATTTGAGCATGTGGCCTTTTCTTTGTTTAATTCTTCTTGAACTGAATTCAGTCGAGCTTTCTGATGATTCTTAACATCTGAAAGATTATAAAATTATCAACTTTAAAAATCAATCAAGTACACTTTAATTTTTAAAATAGCTCTGAAATATATTTTATCAAAATATATGTATTCACAGATGTAAGGTCACATTAAAATAGTTCAAACATTGTTAGATACACAAAATAAAGGATTGTTTTGATAGACAAAATGCAAATTATAAAATCTATCAGTGGGCAATTTAGACATGTGTCTCTCTCTCTAATAAATATGCCTGCTTCTTAAAAAATTGTCTAATTCAATTACACATTTTTAACGTAATAAATATGGAAATGATTAGAAATTTATTTTTTGTAATTCAATAACTTTATATATACACACATATATATTAATACTGTAAAAAGTATAAGAACATAATAAAACAGAAAGTATATTGAACAATTATACTAGAAGTACAGTAAATATTATCTTAATACTAATACCTAATCCCTTTATAATTCCTTCGATTTTTATTTAAATTAATTAATTTATTTATTTATTAGACATCAAGATTTGTAAGTTTTTTATTTGATTATTCACAGGCTGCCTCAGACTAGCAGGCTTATACATCAGCTTGGTTAGAAATCTATTAATAACTCTAGTTTAAAACCTATTTTAACTTAAATTTTATAAGAAAATGGAGACAGAGCCACTCGCAATTGAAGGTTAAACACGACTTTCTAGAAAGGTCTTAATTATAAAATATACTAAACAAATATGATTTTCTTACTCTTATAATAAAAATGAATGTCTATATTTTTTGACAAGAATATTTTAATTAGTGGTTCCAAATTTCACAGAGCTATATAGTGAATGATGACAATATCTCAGAGAAACTTTTTCAAAGATAAGTAGATAAAAAATTTCAGTAGTTTGAAATTTACTAAAATTTTAGAAAAAAATTTATAACAATAAAAACAGTTTTAACTCCATTTTAAAATTTTAGATTATCTTTACGATAAAAGTATTTAGCTCATCATGATAAGTTAGTTTTAATTTATCTTCAAATATTTATTTTAAAACCTAATTTATAACAATGCTTTTCATTTTTTATTGGAACCCAAATAATTCTGACGGGTTGGTCAAATCTTTTAATAAGATTTTTTTTTTTTTTTTTACTATTGATATCTAAAAACAAAGGGAAAAATAAATTATATTTAGATTTTACCTATTAGACTTGGAATTCTAGAGCAACTTATTATTTTCTAATTATTAATTCTAGAGCAAGTATTTTTTTTTCAATGAATCATTATTGGTTTCAATGATGTATTAATTACAATTAAAAATATTTTTTAAACACAAATTATCAATTTTATAAAATAATATTTTCTTGGCAATCTATTAAATCCTCCAGTTCTCAAAAACAAGATTGTTTCTATTCAAATTTTGTAATAGTTTTCTTTAATATGTCAAGAAATGCTTAAAAAATGTAAAACATTAAGTTTGAAGAAGCTCTGATTAAATGTTGAGATTTTAATTTAGTTAAAAGCTAAGCTTTAAAATTGGTTTTTACTTTTTCATAAACTAAGTACAGAGAAAGTATAGCAATAAACAAAGAATTCAGACTCAAGATTTTGATGAATCTCTATATAGACTTCCCTGAGTTAAAAAATTATATATTTGGAAAATATGTGTTTGTCTGCCTATGAAACATTAACTGAAAACTTCTTTGAGTTAGACAAATAAAATTTAGTACTTTGGTCTTTACATACAATTTGTAAATTTCTATAAAATTTTGAGCTTAATCTATTCAGAAGCACAATTGCTAAAATATAGGTAAACATAGTAACTGCAAAATGAAGGGAATTAGATGAATAAAATTTAACATACAGATTCAACATCTGCATGGAAGATAACTATCAAATTTTAAGCTAAATTCAAAAAGGAGTTAAGCATGTCAGTCCAGAAGCATGTAAACCTCATAAATCGAAAATCAATAGATTAAACATATAATATAGTATGTGATTTTATGACTGTAATTGTAGTCCAGTGTTATGTTTTGGCTTTAATCAGATGGGATAGAAAAAATTGCATCTAACTCATATATTCACTTTTAATAGAAAGTAGGTGAGAAGGTTTTGCTGAAACTAATCTTGCTGATTATTGGTAAGCCATCAAACTATATTTTATTTGGAACAATTATGTAAGTTTAACTTTCGATATACTTTGTAAGCAGCCACTGAACAGCAAATGTAAAGGGAGGGAGTCACAAGAGATAGCATTGATTTGAGTTGTAACTCAAGAGACTTAGGAGAGGTTAAATTAAATGAGTTTGAATGGAATAACAAAGAACTGACAGCCTTAAATGATTCGAATCAAATGTTTGATTAATATTTGATTTTTTGAATTATTTTAACAAATTTTAAAGTTTTGCTAATGGTAATGCAAAATTGATATCAAATTAAACTTCAAAAAATAATAAGCGAGAATTTTTGAAAAAACAAGCTATCAAAAGTAATTAAATTAGCATACTATAAATTTGATAAAATCAGAAATTTCGAAAACATTTAATATGTATTTCCAGAAGATTACATTCATCATTTTATTATGAATTTACCCATTCAATAAGCATTTAGACTGTTGAATATTTATTCAGCATTCAAAAAGACTGGAGTAATAGTGGAGTAATACTTACCAAGAATATAATTAGGTGATGCTTGATAGCCATGAAGGAAATTAGTTTCCATGTTTAAATTTTTACTTGAGAATTTTTCATCAGATTTTAAATTATGATTGATATCATTGATGCAATGATCTTCATCAATAACTCCCTTTAAAAAGTTTTTATCCACAGTATCAAAATGTTCAAGATTCTCTTTAACAGAATTGGAAACTTGTTGAAAATGAATAGGAAACTTTGATTCATTAGAATCCTGAGCATGACTAGATGAGTGAGAAACATTGAAGGAAGTTTGACTTGTTACAGGAAGTTGATTTGTTGATGACTGAGCAGGAGAAACATGTGGTCTTTGCAGACGCAGAGCTGTGAAGGTGGCACCTTGAGAACCAACAGATATTTGAAGATGAGAGCCAAAATCTCTGTAATTGCTGGGGCTTCCAACATTAGTAGGAATGGTTGATATTTCAACTGGACATGCATCAGAAGATTGAGGCTGCAACTGAAGATTTAATGAAGTAGTGTGACGACCAGGTCTTGAAGAATGAGAAGCAGTTGTGCACACAGAACTGCCATACACATTCAACTGTTGTTGCGCAAATGGGAATGAAGGCGTTATACTCAAACTTACAGCATGCCCTTTAGAAGGCTGAATTTCAGAGTATTTTGATGCACTAGAAGATTCTTTTGATCTTGGTGATTCTACAGGTAGAACTGTGTGTTCCTTTGTTGTAGAAAACATCATACGATTGTCAGTTTTTTTATTAATGGGCATATGGCACATTATTGTATGACTAGAAACTGGCATATTTTTATAGATATCTTTAAATGGTCTGTCATGATTTGAAACAACTGGAGCCGACTTGACTTCAGGCTTGAAAGATTCTTTTGGTGATTTGGATAGAGGATTTTTTGGTAGTTGGAGTTCACTTGCATGAGTAACTTTTGTATCTGATGCTTGAGTTGAAATATTGTGTTTCTCTATATATTCAATATATTCTTGATTGCTATTGTTGTTCTGCCTGATAATGGCATTCAAATTGGAAGTTTTGGTATCTTGATTAGAGTTCAAATCTACAATAACATTTTTCTTCGATTTTTTCTTATCAGATGAATGGATATCTGAAAATGGTTGACTGGAGTGAAAGTGACTTTTGCTCTGCTTTTGCAGAAGGTTGATACACTTATCTTGATCTTGTGCATACTGAAAGTTTAAAAAAAATCATTTAAAATTTTATAGGAAAAATTACAATACTTTGTAGAATTTAAAAAGTAACTTTAGATAAATGGTATTTTTTGCTGTAGCAAAAATAACCTGACAAAATTATGATAGCTTTAATGTATGAAATTATACCTATTTAAATGGTGAAGAAATTATTTTTTCCTTTCTCATCTTTTGATGAAGATTTCAGCTTTAACTTCAACAACATAAGACAGATTTGTGAAAGGAATTTTAGCCAGTTGCAACTGCAATTTAGTTCTTACCAATACACCACAAGAGTTAGCCATGGTTCTTATAAATTATACAGTAAATTTGATCGTGGTTTTGTACTTTAGTTTTTGAAGTAAAATTTAATAAATTCTTACAAAATGTAAGATATGAAATATCTGTATGGAAATAGTGATAACATATCACTTTTGTCTGTTTATTGTGCAATGCCACCTACTGCAGCCTAGGAAGGAATTAACGTATTTGAAAGTACAATGGTACTTCAATAATTCAATTTCATAGATAATTTTTTCTCTGTCTTTATTCTTAAATCTCCTATTATCTTAATGCTAAAATGTTATTTATAATTTGAATTTGAACAATAGTTTACTAATTATTTCAGTAAAACTTAAAAAAAAAACTCAATTATTATTCTTATTTTTATTTTTTAATTGTATTCATTAGTTAAATGGGGATTCACTTCACAATTTCATCAATTGAAAGAGAATAATTTAATTTAAATTCTTTTGAGAACTTTATTTGCTATACAACATATTCAATAAAAATCCATTAAAAACATTTGAAAACAGTAGTCAGAATTTTATTATGAAGTTTTATAAAACATATACTACAGAATAAATATAAAATAAATTTTATAGAATAATTGGAATGTAATGTTATACTTAATAAATCAACAATAATTAAAAATGTAAGATGCCTATAAAAATTATTTATTAATACTTTTGAAATTAATAACAATTATTTATAGTTAAAATTAATCAGTTTATTTGTTATTTATTAAATTTGCTAAATAGCAAAGTTAATTATCTTTACAGTAATTTTGAATTCAAAAACTATTTTTTAATGTGGTCTAGTCTGATCCACTTATTAGTTAAATTTAATTATAATTAACTTATTTTAATTTCATATTTGAAATTAATATTCAGAAAATAAGACAATATTTCAAATGAAGCAGTATTAATTTTATGGTTATCTTGATATCCTAAAGTCATCTAGAAATAAGCTAGATCATATTATCAAGAAGCAGAAAATCATAGCTTTCTGCATATTGCCAATTTGAGCAGTTTAATAGTAAAATAAAACAATAGCTAAATAATATGCAGATAGATCAAGTGAAATCTCCTGACATGCTAGATTGTAACTAGAAATTTAGAGGCCCTGAGCAACAGATGATAATGTTCTTTCCACTTTATTGTTTCTTTACACTTTAATAGCTTCACCAACAATTCTGATTGATCATTTTCTTGGTAATTAAAATAAATATCTACACATTTTAGCAGAATCAGATTTTTTTTTTAAATAAATGTCTCACTTATGTGTTCCATAATATGTTGTCATTATTATTATTATTCCTGTTAAATTCTATTAAGTCAAAAAGATTGATATCTATAGTCAACTTGCTCAAAAATAAGCCAAGTGCAAGATTGTTGCAAAGTTAGGGCCTGAAAAAAATTCCAGAAAACAAATATCAATTTATTACATTTTGATATTCATTACTTTGAACAGATTGATAAAGTCATAAGGAATGCATCAGAATAATTAATAATGTTTTTTATAAAAGTAATATTAAGTTTCTTAAGTAATAATAAATAAATTAAGTAAAAAAAATGTTTCATTACATATTGTAAAAATGTTTTACAATATGTAATGTGAATTCTTAAGTCACATAAGATTGAAATATATGACTTATATTTCATTTTTCTCTAATATTTATATCAAATTTAAAAGTAGCAACTTTACTATATATTGCTCCATATCTTGTGGAAATATATGAAAATATTTGAAATATATGACTTATATTTCATTTTTCTCTAATATTTTATATCAAATTTAAAAGTAGCAACTTTACTGTATATTGCACCGTATCTTGTGCCTACTACTCATTCATTAATGAGTCAATACTATTAACTTAAATACAAAAAAAAAAAAAATATCTTACAAGCTGCACATGATTCCTTAACAATTCTTCTGGCAAATCAGGAAATTTTGTCTTCATCTCCAGGAACAGATGCATACTGGCAATGTTCCTACTTGCCATTTTCAGTGTCAGTCTCTTCCAACATAGTAAGCTATTTTATTGGGTTCCTGCAATTAAATGTTCAGTATTACAAAAATGATAATTACACCTTATATCAACTTTTTAGAGTTATGAATTTAGAAGCATATTGATTCATTCTTGGTTTAAAAAAAAGTTGAACATAAAAATAGATAATATGCCCAAAGAATTTTTTAAAGAAGTTAAACATTTAAGAAACAGATTAAGTTTAAAAAAGCATAGATGATCTTTTAAGGTAGCATTTATATAATTATAAATGATAAAGAGAAGAATTTTCAATCAATCCATTAGATTTTATTTTCAAGTTCAGGCCTATAAAGCAGAACAAAGTGGAAAAACTGGTATGAACAGTTAAACATTTCAAAACTCAAGTAATTTACAGATAAGAAATTAATGGAATGAACATAGAAAAGTACTGCATAATTTTTACAAAATATAGTAGACTTTCTGTATTAAAATTCTGGGTTTTGGATAAGGCGTTGGATGCCACAAGTGCTCAGATTTTTACTTCTACAGAATCACATGCTGTGTTTTGTTTTTTAATATAGTGAATAATATCCAATATATTATTCCCTATAATATATTTAATAATATATTTTAGATGCCATTCTTTTTGACTAATTGAAACCAAAATTAAGCATGGAACTACAATTTTAGTAACAACAAATATCATTTCATTAACTGAATAATCAAGTTTATATGCATGCGAAATTTGGTACAAAATTTGATTAGGATTTACACTTTAGATGCTTAAACTGTGCACCAAATTTCATTCATCTTGATCTTTCCGTTTTATAGTTACCGGTTTTATTTGTACTCCGACAGAAATGCAAATCTCTTGCGAACAGATTTCATTTAGAATTTCATGGAAATTAACAATTTTGGCATGAAAGTCACACAACAAATTTTATTTTTTATAATATATGTTCGCAAACAAACAGATGCGATTCCAATTTATTAATATATATATATTCTAGATTAACACAGGTCTAAAACGAGAAAATTCGTCAACGTTTGGAAACTTTTTTTTTGACGACGATAACAATATTTTCTCATTGTAAATTGTATGAGGAAATAATATGATGCTCCAAAAAAAATATTTTCCTTTTTTTCTAACCCCTTATCGGGAAATAAAAACATCTGATTCTTAAGTGCCCCAACAGAATAACGAAATCTTTTTTATCACATAGAAACAAAGTTTGCCAAATATTTACTCAGTTTGATCAAGAAAATACCGCCAAAATGCAGCAAATATTAGGCATTTATTCTGATAAGAATGCCTCTTATTTTGCTTTTTTCTCCCTCCAGAATAAATTCAAATACAGATAAGAAACGTTTTTATTGTTGTATTCAAGAAATAATGAAGTCGTTTATTAGCACTTCAAGGATCAGTTAGCCTTCCTAAGTTTATTTTCACAGAATCCCCAAAACTCATCATTATACAGCTGATAATGGCTGTCAAGGTTATCAAGCAGGAGCTGTCAAAATGAGGGGACGGTTAATAACGTCTGTAGATATCTTCGTGAAAATCTTTCTAATATAAAAACATTCAAGAATAAACCTTTCTATATCTCTACTATTGACACAAAACCATGACTGTGTTCGTTATCAAGTTTGGTTTGAATACATTCTGGATGACTGGAATGTGTACCTTAGCGATTTATTTATTTTAATTTCAATAAATTGAAAATTAAGGCAGACTGACATTTTTTCGCAAAAAATTCTTGCATAAAAATAGCGTTACAACATTATAAAAAATTAATTATTATTTTTTAATGTTAACAATTTCATTATAAAGTAAATTATTTCTTCAAATTTCTGGCATCGTTTAAAAAAGATTTGTATGTTAGCTTATCTTGATAATATATTTCATAGTTCCAATAAAATTCAAATTTTGATTTCTCATAAAAATTACTCGCATGTTTTTTCTTAATTATTAAAAGGTTCTATTATTATTTGTATAGTTTATATTAGGGAGGAGGGAGAGAGAGAAGTGATGTTAAAGAGCTTGAAACATGATACGGAACTGCATACATTAAAAGACATGGAAAAAAAATCGGATAGTTCGATTTAATAACATGTCATAATCTACACTATGTGAAAAGTACAACGGGAATGGTCTATCAAAAATCTTTTCTTTCTATATTACCCTTTGGGCGGAATATAGCCTTTTTACCTAGTTTATCAGTATTCCTTACGAGTTATTCGGCAATTAATTCCTGCCATGCGATTTTTAGAATCGAAACAAACAAACAACAACAAAAAAAAAAAAAAGGCATAGAATCACATTTGTAGCTACAAAATCCCATATTAAAGTTATTGCAATTTTCAAGTTGTCACGTTTACATGTTTCTGAGAATACAGATAGTCCCTTGTTGGGTTTGGTCCAAAATCTGAAAAGCATATAGACACGGATGTAAATTTTGTGTATAGAATTTTATCTATCTAGCTCTCTTCATTTTGTAGTTATCGTGCTAAATTATTTTCGAACAGCTGGGACAGAATTCCTCTGAATGGATTTTGCTCAGAATTTGAAAGAAATCTATAGATTTTGTATAAAGAGCGTATGCCGATTTTTATCAATCTAAATCATAATATTTTTGAGTTATCTTTATCACAAATGGACGGATATTTTTCCGTTTTATAAAACTCTAATTTCGTTTAATGCTATTTAAATTTTAAGGTTTTCCCTTCAATAATTTCAAAAAAAAAAATATTTTGGTGCTAAAATCATATTTATATGCTTTTAAAACAAAATAATGTAAAAAAAACGCTTTTCTGTAGTACGAATTTTATTTCCAAGCTTTTCTCCTCCTCTAATCTTAATAAAACTTCCAAACTATTTTAAAGATAATTAATATTATAATTTAAAAATAAAATGAAGATTGATGAGAATCCGAAGACATTATCACGCAACGATAGTTTGAATCCACTTCAAATTTTTTAAAATAAAGCTACGACCTAAAATTATTTCTTCAAATCAATACGAAAATGAATGCCTTATATGAGTGATGTTTTTTTTAATAACAGGATTTCCTAAAATAATAGAATGAAGTCGTCACTGATAGAGAAAACGTTCACTTCCCTAGAAATCCGATTAAACACAATTCTTATTTAATCAAGCGTTTGCAACTATTCCATCACTGCAAAATCCAATATTTGCTGAAAACAAAACAAAGATTAAAAAAAAAACTTACCGAAATGCAAGCTAGCAGACGATAAAAATCTTGTTATTACAGCATCATTAATTAATAAGGAGAA
>JAOUZG010044841.1:3436744-3452963 GCA_026289955.1 Argiope argentata
AAAAAAAATGGAATACAAACTTCAAACAGAATCAGAATGAAAATTACACTGACATAGGAGAAATAATTTCAACCTTATCGCACAAAGACAACGGAACAATGTTTTTTAGAAAATTCGATAAGGTCGGCGTCACAATTCACGGAGATAAATGACTATTCCACAAAATACTAGGTAGCTAACATTGCTGATCAGAAAAATGTCGGAGGTTTTTCTTTTTAAAAAAAAGTGGCAGCATGAATTCAAAAGGTACGTCAGCCTACAAATAACGCGAAAGAACAGTTTCCTGTCTGTGCGTCAGAAATAGAATGATTGTTCTGAGTCAGCAAAACTGTTGATAAATGATTTACTAGAGTTGACTATTTCGAATAATAAAAATAATAATGTACAAAAAAAATGAAGCATACTTCTGACAAAACCAATCTTATATAAAATCACTGCTGAAAAAATGAAGCATGTTTTTCAATCTAAATTTAACTTGGTCAGTAAATCATATTATTTCAATCAGACCCTTTTTAAAGTTTGTCATGTATTATTTATTACATGGAACTACATTTAATTAAACATCGAGATTTTTTGACATAAGTGTTTTGTTAATGTAAATTTATTTTTGACGTTAAAGGGTAAAATACATTTAGAATCAACGCTACTGATGGGTTAACATAGTAATCAGGGTTATATAAAATAATTTCTCAACGCGAAAACCACGAAGTTAAGTCTTATCATCACTATTTTTGATTAATCAAGATAAAAGTCCATAGAAATGGATTTATCGACAAATTTTTGATATTACTAATTCTGACCATAATATCTTTGTAAATAAATGTTCTGCGAAATTAAAAATTTGAAAACTTTTTTTTTTCACAGAAATTGAGAATAAAATTAGAAATTTGTTTAATTGTTATTAGCACATTGTAATGCAATTAATTGAAGGGAAAATACGCTATTTAATTTTAATGTTTGAATCAGTTGCATACAGAATAGAATAGTTAGTGAATAAGGCGCCGAACAAAACATGCTAGTAGATATTAAGTGGCACGGATAATTATGTCACGTGACTTCAATTCTTTAGGAACGGTCGCATACAAAAACACGAACTTCAGATTTTGGTGAATCTTATAGATTTAAAACTCATTAAGTTTGAAAAACATCATTTAGAAAAATGTCTGTTTGTTTGAGACAAATATAATGCAAAAACGCTTTGAGTTAATTGAGTGGTCTATTTTCCTTTACACTGAATTTGTTAATTTCTAACAAATTTCAAGCAAAATCCATTCAGAGGAAATCTGTTTGTCCGGCTGTCCGAATATAATTTAACACAATAACTACAAAATAAAGAAAAGAGCTAGATATATAAAATTTGGCACACAGATTCAAAATTTATAGTGTAGACATCTACCAAAGTTGAGCCCAATCCAAAGAGGAGTTAGTTGCTCGTCTGTCAGTCTGTACTCACAGAAACATGTACTCGCGATAACTGAAAAACGAAATAGCTTAAATATATGAAATCTGGTATGTAATTTTATGACTGGTCAATCAACAAGAACCATACTAACGATTCAATAAAACTGTTAAATTCAGGTCAATAATTAATATTTTGTAACTCCCACTAGTATTTTAAAAATCCAAAATGATATAAAATTTTTAAATATTACGATAGAACTGTAGTTCAATTTATCAGATTCAATTCCACGCTTTTATCACTTTATTAAATCCGCATTCGGTATTTCATAGTAATAAGATTCACTGCTATTTCATTGTATATATCAATTTTAATTTGTAGTAACATGATCTAACCGGATTTATAATCTTTAGTCATAAAATAATGTGATTTTTTAAAAATAAAAATATACATGCATTATATTTGAATTATTTAATAATCTTAGAAGACAGTAATTTTGGTGAAATAAAAAGTCGTACAAGGCGGTTAGTTTTTTATGAGTTCCGTAATCTTTATTGATAAAAAAAGATGAATAAGTGTGAGTGTGTGTTGGCGCTCAACAAACCAGACCGTCTGATATTCAGCTACTAATTTTGGTCATATATTCTTTAATTTGGGAAAAAGAAGGAATAAAAAAATCAAGTTGATTATTTTTATTCTCATTTATTTATTTAATTTATATTTTCGCCATTACTTCAGATCAGTATTCATAAAAATAAACACAGCAAATGAATCTTGAAATTTAAAAATTATCCTTTAAATTATAATAATTTTATAATCGATATGATATCAATGATATTAATTTTTTAATTAATAAAAAATTAAACTGGTTTTTTAAAATTTTTCCGCGCTAACTTCAGAATAGCATAGCATAAAAATGAATACAACAAATGAATTTCGAAATTTTAAAATTATCCTTTTAATGATACTAATTTTATAATCAATATGATATTAATGACATTATTTTTTAGTTTTTTAATTTATAAATTATATATAAATATAATAGTATATAAAATTATACAATCATACAGCAATACAATAAAATACATAAAATCATATATAATTAATTACTTAAATATTATAATTTATAATTTTATTTACAAAAATTCTAAATTTCGACAGTTAAAAAAATTATTTTTTGCACTACTTTCAATAGTAAATTGCATTGTTGTTCTGAAGTTAAGTTTTTATTGTTTCATCAATTAATATCTGACAATTTGACGGAATTAGCAACATAAAATATATCTAAACGATTTAACTGAAATTAAACATAACTAATATCCTTGTCGAACCAGCCATCACAAAATAAATTAATTAGTAAAGTTTATTTTCAAAAAAAAAAAGTTAAGATACCAATGATATCAATGTAAAAAAAGAACATAACAAAAATAATAACTATTTGTATTGAATATTGAATTGAATAACTGTCGATTCTGCAATACTGCCAGTTGAAAAAAAAAAGTAAAAAAATTAATTCATAAATCATCTAGGAAAATGTTCATAACAGTTTTCGAAATAAAAATCACTTTCCCTTAAATAATATACTTCCAAATGTGAAATTAAATAAATTAGAAATAAGATTAGTGGAAGCCGACTTTTAATGAAACAATAAGTTTCGTTAATTGCACTATCACGTCGCATTTCCTGTCTAATTTCCATTTCAAAATTGCTAATTGGCTGGAGCAACGGGATTGTGTTAATTAACATTATTCTTAAAGACCTTTATTGTTCTTTCAGGAAATCTATATCAAAGTTTCTCATGATACAAAGGAGAAGTTGTCAATTTTTAATTAATAATTAAAAGCAAGAAAGTGAAAGAAAGAAATAGACAAACATTTGAATCCATAATTGTAGCTTTTGCGTTTGTTAATTGTTACAAAAGACATATTTCACATTTTAGTATACAGATTACAGGCTGGAATACTAGAAATAAATTGCAATATACATGCAAAAAAAAAATCCCATCAATATTTTTTTTTTCATTTGCATTTATATTATTTTAAAATACAAATAATATAAATAGGCAATAACAAAAAAATTAGATCAGTTTTATTTGTATTCATTTTTTTCTTTTCTCTCAATAGATTTTTTTTAAAAAAATCTTTGTTATATAATACAATTATTCTGATTACAGAATTGATATTCAAACGGTTTGAAATGATATTAAATACATATTTTGTGAGCACGTTCTGGTTATAATTGGAGTAAATTTGAACCAGTCTGAGGGTATTCTCGCATACCCTCAGATAGACATATTTGCAAAAATGTTTCGTTTGAACTAGAAGATGTCTATAATTCTCGAGTTCGATTTTTTTTAACGACTACAATATTTTTGACGTACTTTATTTTATAGAAGATAAAAATAAAAAAAGATAAAAATGAAATCTGCTATGCATATTTTAATGTATCATGTCAGATAATCATTTCTTGAACGGCCAAGCACCATGTGCTCGAGCAAGTTAAATTCTATTTTTATTCATTTTAATCATTTCATTGAATTAGTCACTTTAGTATTGACAACGATCCAAAAAACTTTGTCTCGTATTCATTGTTTAAAAAAATATAGAATTTTCCTATTTATTTCCTTTCATCTAATCACGTGGTCAAAATGACATTTTTCTAGGTTTTATTCGCTATAGTCAGTAACTTATTTTTTTTAAAATCAGAGCTTTTGTAAATACAATGGCAACGCGTTATTAGAAGCTGATTTTTTGAGGTGCTCGTGTAGATAATAAAATTTTTATTTTTCGCCTGCGAATTTTTGTTGACGCCAAGAACCTTATCCCAAAAACATCATGTTCTGACATGATAATAAAATCAGACGAATGAAGCCTCAAACATTATTATGATGCGATGTTTGAATCACTTGTAATCAATCAATCAATAATTAAAATTAGAGGAGAATAAATATATTTGTACGATAACAAAATTAGTTAAAATGCATTATTTTCATTTTTACAGCAATATAAAAAGTTATATATTAACTGCCCTCATAACTGAAAAGAGCATTTTCATTTTAAATAAGTAAATGAAATAAAATCTCCAAACTCTGAAGGTGACTTTTTCCAGACATTTTCACATATTCCGTCATAAAGCATGTATAATAAACTTCGTAAAGGAAAAGAAAGAAAAGGGAGAGAAAAAAATCCAAGCATAATTTTTTTATGCATGCAAATATTGTACGAAGTTTTCTAACTATAGAATTCCATCTTTTTACAATGTTAGGAAAATGTAATAAAGATTATTACTCAATAGAAGTAAAAAAAAAAAAAAATTCTCTTTCTTAGGTTATATATATATATATATATATATTTAAAGAAAAACCTATACTCTCGTATTACTTAGAATGAGTGATTATGTCTCGCTACTAAAAAACAAATGCCATACTGTCGGTCTATACGACGGAGATAGATTACCTTTACACGCCAACTTCGCCAAGGCGAGAAAAAGGCGCATTTAAAAATATAATTCACGCGTCTTCTTTTCTGCTCAGAGCAAAAGGACAATGTTAAACGTGACAGATGAAAAACCGACTCTCAACAACAATGGATAATGCTTGCTATACAGCCTTGTGTCATGAAATCGTACTATGGGCGTAGAACGGAAAACGAGCTAATTAAATTATAATGAGTGTTTGGATGCTGAAAGAGCTCGTGCCGTGACGCAGATAATAAATACGGGCAATCTCCAAGGGCTGATGTTACACTTTTTACGCAGTTTTTTTGAACAATTTGCAATGACCAAATAGTGCAGTACAATGAGACATATTTAAACTGTTTGTAAATAGAGATTTTAACCCTTTCACTGGTTTATTTCCGTTGCTACGAAATCAGATGAACTCTCCAATCTTGGAATGCTTTGTCGTTTCGATTCGTTTAAGAATTTATACAGAACACTTCAGATATTTATTAATTCTATGTATAATTGTATAACAATATAAGAATTATGAATAGATTAGTTGTTTGAAAGAGTAAAAATGAGATAAGTTGATGCACGCACGTTCGGGCAAACCGGTTAAGGGGTTAATACAGACACTTGCAGTTATATACAAAGAACTTCAAAATACAGAAACTAGACTATACAGAAATGCATATTGCAAAATCCTCATAATTTATTTACTAAAAGCAATTATGTGCAGTTAATTCTTTCTTGGGTTAAAAAAGGATTTAAAAAATATGTAAGAAATTCATTTTAAATCAATGGGGTTAGTCTCCCCGAAACTTTCTTATAACCTCTTCGGTAAAAATATTATCCATAAAATTCTATCTTCCATAAAAATTGTGAACTTTGTTCAAAATTAAGAGCTCCATGAGTGATTACAATTTTATTTTCAGATTCACACACATGGGTGTTTTGTGCTTCGTGCAGAGAAGCATTATGCATTTTGTGTGCCTTTTTTTCCTAATCGAATGCAATAAAAATTTGGCATAGATGTGTAATTTTAGTATCAAGATCACATACCAAACATCATCTAAGTAGTTGCGTTTTTGACTAAATGCGTTAGCATGCAATCTACTACAAAGACTGACAGACAGTCAATCTGTTGAAGCATTTGTTTCAAAATTTGATATAATTTTACTCTTTAGATTTTTAATCTGTAACTAAAATTATCAATTACACTTTTCTTATTTTGAAGTTATTATAGGCACTTGCACACGAACGAACAAACTTTTTGTGAATATATTTCATATATTTCACAAAATTCCATAGAAATTTACAAATTTTTAATAAACAACATACACCAAATTTCAGCCATCTAACACACAAAGTTTATTAATTATTTATGTTTAATAATTATCTTTAGCTTTATTGCATTTATCATATTTTAATTAGCATTCTAATTTAAAAAATACACGATACCCTAGCATTTTTCTGCCATTACTTTCCAAAATATTATTGTACATAATACTGAAATGTGCTGGTGTCCTGGCATAGGGGTAGCGCGTCTTCCCCGAGAGCTGGGTGTCCCGGGTTCGAATCCCGGTTCTGCATTCCATCTGTAAGGTGTGTGAATGTGCTCTCCTGTAAAAAGGAGCTGCTCAAGTGATTGTGGTGAGTGAGTAGCTAAGTCGTGCTCTTGGCCCTAGTTGACGCTACTACAAAAGGAGAGACGCTCTTTTCGGCTTAAAACTTGCTGATGCCTCAGCGAAGCTTGTCCATAACAACAACAGCATACTAAAATGTTATTAAAACATTTTTGACCATACATTGTACTTTTACACCCTTTTTAAATTCATTTTTTTGAAAATATGTGAAATAAATTGTGGTGCAATCTTTTAATGGATTTTTTTATATATATATTTAAAGAATATTTTTATCAAGGTTTTCAATTATATTTTTCTTTGTTATAATAAGATTCAAACAGTTTTCATTGTTTCGTCGTATAATAATTGCGCGATTTTCTTTCATTTTGAAAGATAAAATTAAAAGATGCAGCTTATTTTCTCCGCAGTTTACGTGAGAAATGAGGAAGGGTAATTGCAATACCGAGAAAAACAGTGTAGAAAATAGAATAATCGGATCAAGCAATAAGCGCCTACTTTCAGCATTAAGAATATAATGATAGAACTAAGATAATATAGTAGTTGAGTCCATTAGGAACGTTCGAGTACACAATAAGAACAGCTGATATAAAATTATCTTACAAATATGTCTCCCACAATTAGACTCAAAAAATATAATATTGAACACTAAATTATACACAGATGTAATTTATAGTTGATACCAAAAATGTGAATTATCAAAGCCAGTGTGTGTGTGTGTGCTGATAATTTAAACTCTTAATTTTAATCCTAATTCATTTCCAAACTTCATCTTAATTTAGCCAACAGAAATATCATTCGAAAATATTCTCCTATTTCCTGACCCATTCCATTCGGTCTGGTTAATTAATTCAACAGAAGCTTTGTAAAATTGCTGAAGCAGCGAAACGCCGGCTACTTTCCATCACTCCAAGTGTAGGGACAGAAATTAGCCAGCTTTGCAAATGCCATTAAAAGACCCCTACTATTCCCTTGCACGAGCATTACATGTGATTCACATGTATCAAAGATCCCTCTTAAAATCTAAAGGTATAAATTCAGAGAAATAGAAATTTAATCAGCTTTTTCGTCATTCCGTGTTGTGTTGTTCTGTGTTGTGCACGTCGCTTTTGCTTGTAAATAATGCCTACATCCCGTGATGGAATAAAACGAACTTAAAAATTCAACCTGCTTTCTCCATGATTTCGGCCACGACTCTGCTATCTGCTCTAAACAAATAATTAAAATGTTTTTCATTATGTGTGTGTGTCATTTTTTAAATTAAATTAAACCCTAATTAATTTCCAAAGCTGTATTTTAATTTAGCCCATAGTAACTTCATTCTAAAATTAATCTATTTCCTAATCAATTCCACTTGTTCTAGTTAATTAATTCAATAGAAGCTGTGTGAAATTGCTGAATCGGCTAAAAGATGACAGATTCTCATGCTCCACGTGAGAGATGAAAATTGTCCAGCCAAGAAAATTCCTCTTTTAAAAAATTCCAATGTTTCTCTTGCCTGTTTAGTGGAAATCCCCATCGAAATCTCATTGTACGAGCAATGTGTAAAAATATTTTCCCCATCAAAATCTTGGTATTTAAGACCAGAGATTATGATTTCCTTCCCTTTTTTACACTTAATTTTTTATCATTCCGTTTTGTGTTCAGTGATGTTGCCACCGCTTTTGCTTGTACATAATGCATGCTTCCCGTGATGGAATAAAACGAACTTAAAAATTGAAAGTGCCATCTATGTCTTTGAAACCACATTCCGCTTTTAACAATTAATAATAAATGTATTACGTGTGTGTGTGTGGGGGGGGGGTGTTTAAAATTATCAAATAAATCACAGAACGAATCCAAGAGCTCTCCAACCAGCTGTCCGAATTCATTCATTTTCATTATATTCTGGTGACTTCATCAAAGATCGTTTGCTCTCTATCATCCTGCATTTTTGGCATGAGTTTCAAGTTCTCAGCCTAAACAACCGGACAGATTTCGCCAATTTGTAAACATTGATAAACTCATCAGAATACTCTATATTTATTGTTCAAGTTTAATCTAAAATAGACCTTTCTTTTGCTGTGGTAAGATGAAGTTCAAGGTAGGTTGGCTTAACTAGAATACAATTAAGTAGTATTGGTAAGTAGTATTACTTACGTAACTGGCAAATATCTGGTCGTTGAAGACGAATACATCACATGTAATGAATGCAAATAAGCATAAATAATCACATTAAATCATATTTTATTCTTCCTTAAATAAAATATGATTTTATTAAGGAATTTAAGGAAGCCTTTACTTTTTATTTAAGGAAGAATAAAATATGATTTAATGTGATTATTAATGCTTATTTGCATTAATAAAAGGTTTGTTTTTAAGTAGCTTTCAAAAGTTCTTCGTAAAAACAATGAGCAGGAACTCATCAACACGAGGCACAAAACCGGAAGAGAAAGCGTCACAGATAGCTGGCGACATTTTAACAGCCGAATAGGGAAAATTCCCGGTTCGGAAGTGAAAATAAAAAGAGAAAAGAATTCATTCGCAAATAGTTCATGGCTTGTAGTAATTTTTAAACAAATTAAAAACCGTCCAATATTTAAATTAATTAAAGCGGAAATAATTTATTTAAATAAAGTCAACAAATTTAATCTATTACGTACTAGCCGCCTATGGTGACTTGCTAGTTCATAATGATATTGCTTATACTTAATTTTAGTTAAATCATTTAGATAAAAAAAATTCTAGTCCATGATTTCATCAAATTGCCAGACATTAAAGGCCTGTTATTTTAATTGACTCATGCGTGGATCATTTATTCATGTTCTAAATCTTGTAGGATTGTATTATCATGTCAGAACATGATGTTATTTTGGGGATGAGCGCCAACAAAAATCCGTAGGCGAAAAATACGAAAAATCATAGGCGAAAAATTGAAATTTTATTATCTACACGAGCTTCTCAAAAAATCAGCTTTTAATAACGCGTTGCCATCACACTTACAAAAGCTCTGATTAAAAGAAAATAAGTAATTGACTATAGTAAATAAAACCTAGAAAAATGTCATTTTGAGCACGTGATTGTATAAAATGAAATAGATAGTAAATGGGAAATTTTTTTAAGCAATAAATGCGAGGCAGAGTTTTTAGGATCGTTTGCAATACTGAAGTGACTCATTCAATGAAACAATTAAAAGAATAAAAATATAATTTAACTTGCACGAGCACGTGCTGCTTGGTCGTACAAGAGATGATGTTCTGACATGATACATTGAAATATGCATAGAAGATTTCATTTTAATCTTTTTTAAAAAATTTTATTCATTTATTTTTGTGTACACTATGCATTGTGTTACCATTATTATAAACAATATTAAATTTTTTAAATGATATAAATAGAATCGAATTTGTTAGAAAACCAATTCATATTGCAATGTTTCAAACTAAAGGCTAGAATCTCCATTAATTTTTAAAGAATTTCTTAAGAATTTTAATAATTCTTTTTCGTTATTCTGTTTGATGAAAATATTAAATATATTTGCTTTCATGCTATAGTAAATATTATTTCATAAAAAGTAAAAACGATAAAAAAAATTACAAAAAAAAAAAACGTTTGAAAAAAATATTTTTATAAATATAAGATGAAGTAAAAGTCATTTTCTTCTAAAATTCAAACTTAAAAAAAAAAATAAAAAAAAAAACATATTTCCTCACAGCAGACGATTATTTGGAATTACGTCAGGAGATTTTTGCCACCACAAATCGCCAACATTTAATTCCGTAGCAAATTTGTGTAAGAATTTCAGACCAGATCATTTTTTAAAAAGAAGAATACTTTTTTTTTGTAACAGCAAATATTGAGTATTAATTTGAAATTAATGGCATTAAAAACTCTCATCCTAAAGATACAGACTAGTTAACGGGCTCCGATTTTTATCTCGGTTCCTTTTCGACAAATAGTTAAGTCTTGAATAATTAGGTCAGAGCACTTGAGGTCTTGGAACTCCATACATCACTCCTCTCACAGATCGTCTTATAACGGATGAAGTAGCATTAAATGAGACACTGGTATAATACAGAAAATCCATCTACTTCCCAAGAAAGAAGCAAAACCTGACGAGAAAGAGAGGCATCTATGTATGCCATCCGTTTGGCGACTTTGTCGTTGCCAAGTTTTCTCGCCAATTTTCACTCAACCTGTCAACTGTAAAACAGTTGCCAAGTTTATAATGATGGATAGATACGAAATAAATTGCTTGGAATTCAAATAATCTGTAGTCACAGTACAATTTTATCCGAGATTATCTTTATATCTCTGATAAAGGTCTTTGCTGTAATCTCCTTTTCGGTATTTATTTAGCAGATTACTTGAACTGTGAAACCTCAAAGTTAGTTTCTGTAAACGTAAGTGCACCCAAAAGAAGTGCCATTTATTTTTTGAAAACCTTTGTTAAGAGGAAAAATTTATTTTAAAATTAAACGTATCGATTGATTAATCTATACTAATATTATAAATGTGAAAGTTTGAATGGATGGATGATGGGGCTTAATCATGCCAGAACGGCTGAAGGAAATTCAATGAAATTTAGCACACAGATAGATTATAGTCTATAGAAGAACATAGGCTAATTTTTATCCCGGTCAATTGAGTGGTTAATTTTTTTATTAATTAAAAACTAACTTTTCCGCCCAAAAATAAAAAAATATAAAATCTGAAAACATCTGCCTGAGCTTTTTGAATCGTTTGTTTTTATTTTTCTATTTCCGGTGTTCTTTTAATATTATCTTACTATTCTAAAGGAATGTTTATTATAATGTTTTCTTATGCTGTTCTTGTGTTAATATAATTCGTTATTTAATATTCATTTCTCTTGATTTTTTTTCTGGCTGTACTTATTTCTTTTGCCTATTTTCAGCATTTTCGATTAAATTTTTCAGTGCATTCCGTATTACTGCATTTATTAATATTTTTTTTTTTGTATTTTCCAGTAATTTACTGCAACGGGCATCGAACCCTTGTGACTGTAAATGCCATTTCGCTAAAATTTGGTGGAAAACTTTTTTTTTGGCAAAAATGACTATATATTAAAACTGCTCCACTGTGTGTTTTTGTAAATAAATTGTATTTGTGTTAGCTATATATTTTTTATATATGCTTATAGTGGTATATTCCCCCCCCCCCACGTTAATGATGTTAGACGTAACGGTTATTTCAAACGATTCCGTTCATTTTTGTAGTGTATGATGAATTTAAAATTAAATATTTTTAATTAATAGATCTTTTGATTCCTTCAGAAGTACTTTTGAATGAAAATAAAACAAAATTTTTCTAATCTGCATTGCGTTACCCTAGTTGGCGCTTAAAATTCACGTCTTTTTGTTGCTCCAATTGACGTTGAAAATTTAAGCATGCATACGGTTTCGATAACATTTCAGACTATCACTTCTCACATATACACATCAAAATTTCCACGCGTACGAAGTCGCGGGTAAGAGCTAGTCTTATATAAGCACGATTACACAAAAATAGAAATGTCTAGAGAAAAAAAATTTAATACGATATCTTTTCTCTCTTTTATATACTTCAAAATTGTAATTTTGCTTTAAATTTAGAAAAGATCGATCCAAAGAAAATATATCTGCTTGAACTGCTCGATTTACATATAAGTTTTATAAGCAATTTCTCTGGTTTCTCAATCTATCTTTGCTCTGGTCAGAGTTTATATTATTAAACCTGTTATGAATAAAAATATGCATTTTAGTTAACCCACCAGGAATACGATACTCTTATTTGTCATCGACTAAGAATATCTAGATTTATAAAGGGACCATACCTCAAATAGTTTAGGAACTCATAAAATCTAAATCTGCCCATAAATGTGCATGTGGTCATAATAATTTGAAAAAAAAAATGAACAATTTAAATGTAATCTGATGTGCGATCTAATCTATACTAACTATACTTGCCAAAAGGTTTCACTGACAGTCTTAGTCATAAATGTGAACATGACAACTAAGAAATATAGATATCAATAACAGGAAATTTAATATGGACATGACGTCTTTTATGGAAAATAGGGCACTTTCAACTAAAGGGCAGGAGTTTAAACTACACGCTTAATTTCATTCGCTGTGCGGCGAAGAAAACACAAAGAAAACACGCTATGTAAAGTTGAGGGTGGCCCACCACCGGACGGAAAAAAAAATCCATCATATGAATATAGGTGAAAAATAAGATTCAGTAATGAATAACGATATTTTATTGGGCAAGAAGGCACGAAAACAGATGTTTCAAAATACAGTCAAAAAGAATACAAAGACAACATTTGTTGAAATAAACAGGGCATATTCAAGCAGAAAACTGTTAGCAAACATTCAAAGTAGCAAAAAGTGTTAAGATAATTTATTCGATATAATTTATTCTTCTCTATTAAGATTCTATTGAGTCTAGCGTGGTTTTATAGTTTCCTAGACAGGATAATGAATGTTATTAAACAAACGTTGGAAGTCGAGTCTTTAAGGAGACACTGACAAAATTCTCGAATATTCTGGGTCCTTTATTTTATCGCAAAACTTTCCTAATTTGCCATCATGCCTGGTTTAACGAACTCTTTAGATATCCAACATTTTTTAGAGATATCCGTAAAACTATCTTCCTTACCAAAAGACTTGCTCTGCAGGAAAAGCAATATTACAAATTCGTAACAATATAAAAACCAACCTCTTTTGGCGACTATTTGTTCCTCTCAGAATATTGGTTGGATATAATTTCAGATTAATTCCTTATGCATAATTTGATATTCATACTTTCTTCAAAAATATTTTTTAAATATCTACACTGTATCTTTTGGTGTAATAAATTTTTGTTATTTTTATACAATCTATCGATATTATAAATCATATTCAGAAACATAATCTTCACAATTCAACGTTTTAACTTACTATCAAATCTGACGAATTATAAGCATTTGAATGTAATTATTTCAGGACACTCGTTAATTTCATTACCTTAGGAAGATTAGGAGCTGAATGGTATATTTTCTTATATGGAGAGATCTAAAATCGCCGTTTTTTTTTATGAAATAGGAATATTCACATTGTCATAAATTAATTGATTTTAGTAGCAAAAGAATAAAAAAAAAATGAAATATACGATCGCAAATTTCAAGTTATCATGTGAGAACATTATTATTTTTAAGTCATTATTTGACTTAATTATTTTGCCGGTTTGATAAAGAAATACTAGTAAAAGCAGGTCAAACTTTTATATCTGCACCTGCTTTCAAAGAAGCATACATAATATTATTGCAATACTGGTAAAAGCAGATAAAATATGTTAATGAGTATTGCCATTTATGTTTTCTTCATTGTCTACTCTATAAATCCCAATACCTTACTTCTTTCAAATTTCAATGTCTACACGATTTCAAGTTTCAATTATTTATTGCCTTCAATTATATTAAAGTCTTATTAATTTTTTATAAAAGAAATTTAAGGCAGGAATTTTCAAGAAATATAAGACGGGATAAAGTATTCATGTAAAAATTTAAAAATCGATTAATAATTATGTATTTCATAGATACCAAATTTTTTTTAATGCTTTTGTTCACAACTAAAATTTTAAAAATGAGTTTAGAAGGTCTAGCTTGTATATATTAAACTTTGTTTGCCTTAAATAAAACTAAATTATTAAATTAATAACTAGGACATTTTGAAAGGTCCTAGAAAACGTTTTCTTGCATTCATTTTTTATAAAAATTTATTTTATTTCATAAAAACGCTAACTGAAAATGACACTCTTCTAAATTTAGAGAAAGATCATAAGGGTTAATTTTATAATCTGAGTTTTTGCCGACATGATGATATGATAGTTGATGAAAAGCTCATTTTCTAAATGCACGCGTAACTTGCTCGTGCAGGATAAATTAATTTTTATTTTGAGAAAAATAAATTGTTAGAAAATATATTTTCAAATTTTATTAAAAAATTCATTAAAGAAATCATTTAAAAGATCATTTTTTAAACATTTAAGATGATGAAAATTTTTGGAGCCGAAATATTTTCGTAAGTTATTAATGAGAAACGCTATAATTTTTATTTAATCAAGAGTTTAATTTTGTTTAAAAAAATAGTACCAATGGATACATCCCCACTCTTCGAAATATGTATGTATCAAATTTAGCAGCTCTCGGTCAAACAGCGTGGCTTACAGAGCATGCGCACTTGTACGTAGATATACACTCACTCATCTTTAAGTAAAGATTTCCTAAAAGAAGTGAATTTTAAGTAAGGTTTCCTGCTCTTAAGATTTATTTTCTATTTAAATTTGACACAAATTTATAAGCTAAACAAATTAAGTTCATAGTTATTAATTTCATCTTCTTTCACTTCCGTTTTTAATTTTAATCACAAATTTATTATCGTGTTTCATGATCTTGCATTATACGTGTCCCAGGAAAACCGGATAAACTCTGCGCAACCAGATTTGTTGTTTGGAAGACATAAAAAATTCCTACAGAACGGTACCTCTAATATACATAGTTATCGAGATCAATGCGAGATACAAAATTTTACAAATTTTTTTAAATAACATGACTCTCCTGATATTGCAACAATTACATTGATTTTAAAATTAAAATTCACGAATAAGCTTCGAGTTCAGCTGTGTTCTAACCACTGAATATATTTTCTTTAAAGTTCACTCACAAATAAAATGAAACATAATAAAGATAATAGTGAAGATTTCATGATGATTCAGTAAATAGATATAATCAGGTCAGAACATGATGTTGTGTTTGGGATAAGGTTTTTGACTTCAATAAAAATCCGTTGGAGAAAAATAAAATTTTCATTATCTGCACGAGCAAATCAAAAATAGCTTTTAATATCTCGCTGCCATTGCATTTGCAAAAGCTCTGATTAAAAAAAATAAGTTAATGACTGCCGCGAATAAAACCTTAAAAAATGTCATTTTGAGCGCGGGATTATATGAAATGAAATAAATAGGAAACGCGATATTTTTTAAAACAACCAATGCGAGACAAAAAAATTTTTTTGGATCGTTTGCAATAATACTCATTCAATGAAACGATTAAAATGAATAAAAATATCATTTAACTCGCACGAGCACATGGTGCTTGGCCGTTCAAGAAATTGTGTTCTGACATGATACATTGAAATATGCATAGGAGGTTTCATTTTAATCTTTTGTTTTTATCAATTACGTGTGCTAAAACACTCCGCACACGAAGTGAATGTAAAATACCCGATATAGTCTTCAATTCTTAAAATGAATAATAATTTTTTGACCTTTCGATTAATTGAACCAAGACTAAGATTTTGTCATGACTGTCTTTACAAAAAATGACAAATGCAATTTTTCAATCCAATGAAATGTATCTCTCTTTTGCTTATAAGTAACTTTTTAAACAATTAATCTTTTGTGGAATAAACTAAAGAGAGAATTATTAATGAATCTGATAGGAATCGGGTTTTTCCACCGAAGGGAAAACCCAGTTAAGCATCAGAATATTTTGATTTTATTTTCCTTGTTGAGAAAATACTGTCGTTCGGAATATCATTTTGCGTATCTGGAGGGTGGTAAACAGATATGACTAAGTTCAGATGCAACTTCGTTTAGAATTGCTAAGTGTTGCAGAAGGATTGCATTTCCTTATACTGTGAGAATGGTAAGGAAAATGTTATTTTAAAACCTTTAAAAGATATTTCTTCGATTTTATCCTTTATTTCAATTCGCAGAT
>JAOUZG010044841.1:3452973-3463987 GCA_026289955.1 Argiope argentata
TCCCGATATTGAAATAAATATTTAAAAATTCCAATCATATATATATATAATCATATAATTCCAATCAAATATAAATTTTAAAATGCTAGTTAACGTAGTTATTTTTTCTTATTTTTAATATAAATAAAAGTCATTTGAATATATATATATATATTCGGCTTCTCTTTTTAACTACTGGGCCGAATTCAATCAAATAGTATATTTATTATTTAAACAAGAGAAAACTTTCTGTCAGCTGTGGTGCTGTAGAATATTAAATTAATTAGAAATTAATAGAAAATTTGCAACTGTAAAGTAACTGAAATAAAAACTTGCACTTTGCTTTAAATTCAATTTCGATGCAAATAACTGTGAAATAAATATTTTATATATATGATTTCGAGATTCAAAATTTTACCTTTCCAATGATATCAATTTCATCTCCATCATTTTTCTTCAATTTTCATTAATATTTTAAAATTTAATAAATAATCAAACAGACGCCGACTTTTTTTTTTTTGGAAGAAAATTTGCAATAGGTGGTTTTTAAAAATCGTCTGATTAAAATGGTATATTCATTTTAATTTTAAAAAATCAGACGATTCAAATTTTTTTTATGATATTTTATGAAAAAGCAATTTCTGCTTAAAAATATTAGAATTAAAGCGTTTTAGTTCTCGAACAACGAAAAGTATATCAATAAGAATATGCAAATATAACTAAATTATTCTCTTATCACGAATATTGCTAAACAGTGGATTAGAAACTTCAAATTCAGCAGGTAGTTGCTTTTTGGATACTATTTGTATGCACTAAAAAGAATGTTCAGAAGTTGAATTAATTCTTTTAATTAATTAAAAAATAACCATTTTACTGTTTTTAAATCATTCACTTTTCTCGAATTTTGCGAACTAAGTGGCTTTAATTCCTGAAGTAGTTGTTTGTTGGATACTGTGACCACTAAGAAAAGAATTTTTGAGCTTGGGTTAATTCTTTAACTAATTAAAAATTAACCAAAATTTTATCGGTTTTCTTTCATCATTTTGGAGGATATCATAACATAAAAAGTACTTTTACATTGTTTTAAGATTCAAAGAATAGCTTTTTTATTGTTACCGTTTATATCTATTAAATTTTAATAAATTCGTTATGTTACCGTTTATCTATATACTAATTCTAAATTTTAATTTTCAAGTTAAAACCATTTCTCGCAACGCTTATTATTCTTGTAATGAAGTTTAAATCGATATCAGGGTTTCATCATATCTTTCGGTCATTAGGTTTTATCGCTGATAAGATACCGATAAAAAATGCTGCTTTTATAATGTGAATAAATGAAGACAACAAATATAGCGGCTAAAAATCGCGTAAGCAATGAAAACATATATAGAAATATTCCTCAACGTCTTTTAATCGCATATTTTTTTTACTTGCTTTTATCAGTGTTGCATTATTATTATGTAAGCTTCTTTAAAAACAGATGTGTTTTAAAAGGTTGACCTGCTTTTACCAGTATTGCTTTATCATTACGTACACTTCTTTGGCAGCAAATGCGTTTTTAAAAAGTTGATGCAAAACTGTGACATCATAGCTAGTTCAACTCAAAATCAGTCGAGCTCTAAAACTTTGTTTGCCAACTGGAAAAATTGCGATTGAAAGTTTCTATATATATATATATATATATATATATATATATATATATATATTCGGAAGGATAGAGACCGAAAGAGAAGTCTCATGATTGTTTGAAACCGGCTTAAACTGGTTAACGACTTAAATTAATTAAGACAAATAATGACGTAAAAATAATAATGTTCTCACATAATAACTTTAAATTTGCCACCGTAGATTTCATTTTTTTTAATTGACTTCAAAATAGATAGTAATGTTTTCTTTTATTTCGCACAGACGAGCTCAGGATTATGCTTTTTAAAACTAAACTGGCTTTTGTCATATATATATATTTGTAGTATTTTATTTCACAGGATTAAAAAGTAATGCATTTATACAACTTGACAAAGGCCATTTATTTTTGTTTCTTTCCAAAAGATCTCCATCATTTCTGCAAACATTTAATCAATTTTTTTTCTATCATATAAGTGATAAGAAAATATATATATATTTAAGCCTAACACATTGCTTAGCTATATTTCAGAGAAAAAGATACATAATAGATAAAAATTTCTAAATTTTACATACACAAAAATCTCTATGACACAGTTGAAGGCTGAATTTATAATTGAAAAATTTCATTACCTCAAAATACAACACATCACAAAAGATGCAACATCCTTTTAATACCACAGGCAAAGGCATGAAAATCGTTCCATAATTACTTACAAATTGAATTTTAAAAAAAACATTTTTTTTTTGTTTAATGTTCCACTAAGAAAAGAAAAAAAATAAATAAATTAAGCATTGAAAACGAATAAATCCGAATAGGGAAAAACAATCATGAACATGTAGCTTCAAAAAGCATTGGAAATTATGCAAAAAAAAATCCAAGTTATCCATTTAATAATCAATATTTATTACATTACTTCAAAGTAATCCCTTCAGTTGCGATGCGTTTCTACCAATGTTTTTTCCCTCAAAACATGTCTGAATGTCATATTGTTTTTATAAAAAACTTTCAGGGTTCTAATGTTTTCCTCCCCCTCCTTTCTTTTATTGCATCAAATAACTCAAGATGCGGCAATTCGAAGAAAATAACCGTGAAAAGAGTCGTGTGGCGATGTATATGTTAAATATGGAACTCATCGAATGGAATTGATGATTTCTTTGTTACGAAAAATAACAGTACTGCGACAAGAACATTCTTTAGTTGGGAAAAAATTCTGACCATTTTCGATGTAGAAAGTTATTAAATAATATTTCTAATTTTTAAATTATCCCTCAATTTTCTGATTTTCACAACCTGTTAGTGATTAAAAGAAATGGATGCTCTCCCCGAACGCGATAATTAATGAATAACAACATAAATGTTAACATTTTGTGCAACTTAAATACTCTTGTTTGTAATAAGCAACAGTCCTAAAAGTTTTTTTTCTTTTGCAATATTTTAAATATTTTGTCACAAAAATGGTATTTTGAAAAGAAAATTTAGTACATAATCTTCGCTTATTGCCCCTTTTGGATAGTCAACAAAATTAAATTCTTGTCTTTAATATGAAATCGATATCGGGAATTGCCAGATACTTACATCAGTCGTAAAAAAATATTTTACAAATAATAAAAGATTTCTATACCATGTGTTTCAAATGAAGTATTTTCGATAATTTTTGATCACAGTAGCTAAAATGATAATAAAATTCCAGATTCTATTCTAATTTGAGTTTTTTTTTATAAAAAAAAATGAGAAAATCTGTGTGGTTTCCTTCTTGCAACCACATTCCAAACAGATTAGGGGATTTAACAATTTTTAAATAGGAAATTATTAGAGCATTTCAAAACGCTTATCGGGAATAACTATATGAATTTATAAAAGAAAATAAACTGCAGTAAAACGTATAATAGAGTAACTCACATTTACAAGAACGTAACACCAATTTCACTTTGGGAGCTTTTATTATGTAATTTACCAAAGGCAAAACATGTCTCATCCCCACGTAAAACGGTATGTAATTAGCACCTTGAACTTGAGCATTTTTTAAATCTCACAATAAGTTGACACGTTTCATTTTGGATATTTATTATCATGTCACAACATGATATTGTTTTAGGAATGAGGTTTAGTGGCGCCAATAAAAACCGTAGGTGAAAAATAAAAAAATACGTAGGTGAAAATTTGAAATTTTATTATATGCACGAGCATCTCAAAAAATCAGCTTTTAATAACGTGTTGCCATTGCATTTAAAAAAGCTCTGATTTAAAAAATAAGTTAATGACTACAGCGAATGAAATCTAGGAAAATGTCATTTTGAGCACGTCATTATATGAAATGAAATAAATAGGAAATGTGTTGAAACCTATGGCTGCGTGCTGAATATATATACGCACAGCGAGGCATTATATACGATATTAATAATAAAGAAAAATGTGTATATGTGTCTGCCTATGAGATTCAGCAATTCAGACTGACATAGAGATCACTAAACTTTGAGCAGACATTTTTAAGGAGAATGTAAATGTGCATTTCAGAACAATTTTTAATTTTTTTTTCTTCAATTCCTTCAAAATTAACCGAGATATTGGAGTTTCTTCCTAATAATTTCTAAAAATTCAATTGCGCAAAAATTATTTTTGCGTCATTCTAAAAATTCTTTTTTATCATTTCAGAACATAATGTTGTTTTGGGGATGGGGCTTTTGGCGTCAACAAAAATCCGTAGGTGAAAACTTGAGATTTTATTGTCTTCACGTGCATTTCAAAAAATCAGCTTTTAATAGCGTGGTGATATCCCATTTACAAAAGCTCTGATCAAAATAAATAAGTTAATGAGTAGAGCAAATAAAACCTAGAAAAATGTAATCTTGAGCACGTGATTATATGAAGTGAAATAAATAGCAAATGTGATACTTTTTTTTAAACAATCAATGCGAGACAAGGTTTTTGGATCGTTTGCAATACCAAAGGGACTCATTCGATGAAACAATTAAAATGAATAAAAATATAATTTAACTCGCACGAGCACGTGATACTTGGCCGTTCAAGAAATGATGCTCTGACATGATACACTGAAATATGCATAGCAGATTTCATTTCTTTATTGTTATTTATACCCAAAATAACAATACCCAGAAGCATACCCAAAATCTTTTTTTTTTAAATCATCTGCTTCATTAACACACACACACACATAATTCGCAGTTCGATGTGCCAGTCTGAACTGTCATTTAAAAGCAAGAGATTCAATGAAGATGCCATGCGCATTTACGATTATCATGTGATTTTGCCACCCAGGAATCGACTCTATTACGGGCACTCACCCTGGGGCAGTTTCAAAAACAGCCAATATTTATACTGAAGTTGGAGTGATGGGAACGGAAAACAGATGCCAAGTGTCAGGAAGAAAACAGTAATTCTGAAGTAGCATCCCCCCCTTTTACTTTCTCTCTCTCTCTTTGAAATAAACCTACAAAAGTTTAAAAATTGAAGGGTGCTCCTTTTCTACTCGTTGCGGGTCACATAAACTTAGAACTTGTTTTATTTGGCCCATGTTAAGTTTTTGAGTTTGGTATGCTTGATATGGGGGAGGGGGAACTATTAACCAAAAATGGTTGGAAATAATTTTGGCTTAGTAAAAATGCGGCGAAATATTTCAGCTGATATATGAGCAATAAGATTCAAAATACCAGATAATGATGAATTTTACTCGTAAATAAATATCTCGAGTATACAATATATATTAACCATTTTTAATATTTTAACAAGTAATATAAAAAAAGTTTAAGTCGATTCCTACCTAGGTCGACACTTTTTTTTTATTTCAGTTACTTTTTATTAAATAATTAAAATTATATATTACTTAATAAGGAAAAAAATCTTTACTAACTTCAATTCCTTGTATTAATTCAAAATGCTGCATTTATGTCAATAACAAAAAATAATATTAAAAAAGTAAGCCAATTTCTATTTAGGTCAACAAAGAAAATTTTCATTTTAGTTACTTTTTATTAAGTAATCACAATTAATATAAATAATTGATCAAAAAAATTATACCTGGCGAAACCAAAATCAAGTTCGTATCTATTGAAAATAAATCAGAACACACAAAATTGGGGTTGAATTTTTAACGTTAATTGAGGCAACGAAAATGGGTGAATTTTTCCCTACGCCAGTAGGGGTAATGCATTATAGATTAGAAATTTTTTATTTTCTTTATTGTGTATTACTTTAAAACGAAATGACTTCGAAATGAATCCGAAAAATCGATTAATTAACCATGTTTAATTTTAAATACATCACACATTAAGAAAATAAACAGAACTATTTGAAATACTCGGCCGAAAACATGTTAACGTTAACCTCATTAACCCCTTAACCGGTTTGCCCGTACGCCGTACATGCACCGATTTATCGAATTTTGATGGTTGTAAACAAAAAATAAATCATTCATAACAATTATAATTCAATAATAAAATGACTTCAAATACGTAGATAAGCCAAGTATTCCATGGATTTCCATTTGAACCAAAATAATCAAATATTCCCAAAATAGAAGGTGTCATCTTATTAGATAGTACGGAAAATAAACCGGTTAAGGGGTTAATGTGGGGGGACTGAATTCGTTACTTATTTGGCGCCGGGGAAACGAAAGGGGACCGGTCGAAAACATGTTACGTCTAACATCATTAGCGTGGGGAAAAAAATACTACTTAAAAACTATGTACTTGAAACTATGAAGGTACTCTTAAAATCTAAACTAAAATGATGAAAATAGGCGAAAGGAATATGCACAGCAAGAAAAAAAAATCAAGAGAAATGAACAGGAAATATTGAATTATATTAACACAAGAACAACGTAAGAAAAAAAAATTAATAAACCTCCGTGTAGAGTAGTAAGATAATATTAAAAGAATAACGAAAATAGAAAAATAAAAACAAAGGATTCAAAAAGCTCAGGTTTTCAGATTTTTTTTTATTTTTTGGCGGAAAATTTAGTTTTTAATTAATAAAAAAATTACCTACTCAATTAACCGGAATAAAAATTAGCCTATGTTCTTCTGTAGACTATAATCTATCTCTGCGCTAAATTTCATCCAATTTCCTTCAGCCGTTCTGGTGTGATTGAACCTCATCATCCATCCAAACTTTCACATTTATAATAGTAGTATAGATTATATAAATAATTCCATATAAAACCTTATATCCAGTTATTTTTCATACAGGAGAGTTATTAGTACCAGCTTATGTAAGTATACTTCAATAATTGCATAGGACTGACAACAAATCCAAGAGATAAAAATCTGCAATGTGGGCGGTTAAGGAAAATAAAATGAAAAATTACCAACCTATCATGCAAGACTTTCGATTCCATTATCTGGTATCAAATCTTCGATTTTCTAACAATATTAAAATGACTGGAAGAGTTCGATTATCCCTTTTTTTTTGTAATTTTATTTAAACAGAGGATATTGCTTCATGCGGCGTGTGTGTGTAACCGGATGACGTTACGATGAGATAAGAACACTTAAAGAGAATGATAAACAAAGCGCCAAATTAGTTGCCCCTGTAAATCCACGGATGCTCGCTTCGAAAAAGCGTAGATAAAGAAACTCGACGAAAATAACCGACGGTATTTTGGGCAGAAAAACCCGCTCTTTTTCGTTTTCGCTTTACACCTTTTCAGACTCAAAAATTCGGCAATCCGTACAAAAAAATGAAAATAAATTATATGCTTTTAATCGAAATATAAGATTCTCCCCAGGAATCTAATGACAGAATGGTGAATAGCAAACTCCCAACCCGACGTAAACGCAGCGGAACTTTTACGTTTGTTGTTGCCATTTTATTTTTTTAATAAGTGAAAAGGATAAATATTTAAAGGGCATCGACTCAAGGTCGACGCAAACGCCCCCGCCCACCACAAAACAGTTTCGTTTCGCTCGGGGGTTTTTGGCTTCCTTCACGAACCTTGCCAATAAATTTTCCACAGATCTAACCGTTACTGTGTTACTATTCGGGAAAAGATTTTGCTCGAAAACAACTTCAGCAACGAAGTGGATGAGAGGAATTACTCCGAGGGGTGACAAAAATAAAAACAAACAGAACGTAAGAACAATATGCAGTGACGTTCGACATACAGAGATTGAGTAATGTTCTAAACTTTGTGTGGTCGGAAAAGTTATGTTTCCTACGTAAAAAAGTAACATTTGACATTTCAGGAAAAGAGCCGATTCATGGTTTCTGAATTTGTTTTTCATATGATAACATTCACTCGAATTCTTTGGAGGATTTCTTACGCAATTATACCAATCATTAAAAAAAAAAAAAGATAAATCTTCATTCTAATGTATGAATGATTTCAGAATGGTTCTGATGTATACATAGTTTTAAAAATATCATTTTTTATTATGAACTCTAGAGGAAAATCTAATTCATGCAAAATAAGAAGTTTGGCTAACATGAAAGAACAATTCTAGCAATTATAATTACTTAGTTTTCTAGATCGGAGAATGAAATAAGACAACAATTTAAATATAGAGATTAAAATGAAGTCTGCTATGCATATTTCAATGTATCAAGTCAAAACATTTTGAACGGCCAAGCCCCACATGCTCATGCAAGTTGAATTATGTTTTTATTCACTTTAATTGTTTCATTGAATTATTAATTTTAGTATTGCATACGATCAAAAACTTTGTCCCGATTTATTGTTAAAAAAATATCCCATTTCCCATTTATTTCATTTCATATAATCACGTACTCAAAATGACATTTTTCTAGGTTTAATTGGCTGTAGTCATTAACTTTTTTTTTAATCAGAGCTTTTGTAAATGCAATAGAAACGCATTATTAAAAGCTTATTTTTGAGATGCTCGTACAGATAATAAAATTTTTATTTTTCGCCTACGGATTTTTGTTGACGCCAAAAAACCTCATCTCAAAAACGTCATCATGTTCCCACATGATAAAAATCATATAATACATAATATAGAAATCACAATAATGTTAAATTTTTTAAAAATTAACTTTTTTAAAGTTTTGAATGTTAATATTTGAAATGCTTCTGTTGTTTACTTTCATAAAAAAAAGAAGAAAGAATCAGCATCAGATTTGTATTACAAATTCAAAATGTATCGAATTCAATTAAGTGGATGGGTTGATTTCAATATACATACAAATTTAAAGATATAAACAATTTAACGAAATAAACTTTCAAAATATAATTATTCGATTTAATATTTGTGTCGAAAATAAGGAACTCTGATACAACCATCCACTATAAGCTTATCGGGAACAGTATCCGTACACCTTTCACAAAGTAGACTTGACACGTTACGAACACAAAAACATCCAATATGCAAAAATGAAGTTTACAATAAAAGAAAAGATGTCAAATGAATGGCCGAATAGGTATGAAACAGCAAAAACGACCACCTACACAGTAATTTCACAATTTCCTGAAATAAGACTAAAATGTCAAGATTTGAGGAAACCATCTGTTTATTCTTGGCCTTTAAAATACATCACAAATCCATTGCAAAAATATGATGTAATTACACAAAATCATTTTTTTTATTTTTACATAATCAACAGGAAGGGACTAAAATGGTTTCACTTCTGTTTAATGAGAAAACGGAGCCTGATAAAACTTTTTTTTAAAATGTGCGCAATCATTATATCCGTTGCTGTAATTAGCACACACACATATATATATATATTAAATGAAACTTATAGCTTCCTGAGATAACGGACATGGGTAGTTTCACATTCACGAATTCTAAATGTGATTTTATTTCGCACAGAAATGTCCACAAGCAATTGTCTACGTGTGCCCGTGAAATGCATTGTGAGCTAGCAAATCACAAAACGCGAATTGTACAAGAGCCAAAATAAGTGACTAAAGCAATTTCTTTACGCTGAGAGTTTTTGAATGTTTCACTTTACGTCTGAAATTAGTCACGCCATGACTGGCATGCAAATTACTCAGCGAAATTGGAAGGCCAATGATGCCCAATTTATATTAAATTATGAAACATATTATAGTAAAAAACATCAAAGAAAATATTTGTTATCATGACAGAACATGATATTGTTTAAGGAATGGGGCGTCTTCAAAAACCCGTGGGGAAAAATAAAAAAATCCGTAGGCGAAAAGTAAAATTGTTATTATCTGCACGAGCATCTCAAAAAAAAAATATCCTTTCAATAACGTGTTGCCACTGCATTTGCAAAAGATCTGATTTAAAAAAATAATTTAATGACTACAGCGAATAAAACCCAGAAAAATGTCATTCTGAGCACGCGATTATATGAAATGAAATAAACAGGAAATGTGATATTATTTTTAAAACAATCAATGCAAGACAAGTTTTTTTTAATCGTTGGCAATACCAAAGAGACTCTGAATGAAACGATTAAAATGAATAAAAATATAATTTAACTTTCATGAGCACGTGTTGCTTGGCCGTGCAAGAAATGTTCTGATATGATACATTGAAATATGCATAGCAGATTTCAATTTAATTTTTTTAAAGAAAAAATTAAAACTTTTGACTTAGGAAAAACTAAACTAACTCTTCCTATTTATAGTACAATTGTAAGTTTAAATGAATATTTAGAAATGATGTCTCATATCATTTTCAATTAAACTTAAATATTCTTTCCATACTTTTCGATTTCGAGACTTTATTTCATAAAACAAAATTTTCTACTAATTTGTAAATAGCTAAAAAAGCATTTTTTTTAAAAATATTTCCATTTTTTTGTTTTAAATATATTTTATAGTTTTTTTAAATCTTTAATAATGATAATGGAGAATATATATCTGTAGGTACTCTTAAATTCAAACCAATTCTTTTAGAGCTATCGATTTTTTTTTTCAATTCTATTTAAAGAAACAAAAAAAAAATGCACCTAAGAACGATTTTTTTCAAAATTTGGGTAAAAAACTTGCAAGTTAAAAGAAATTTGGGCCTTTCTCCAGAGTCATATAATTGGATAAGAGTATTTTTTGCACCAATTAAAAAAAAGTTTTAATGATACTAATTTAACCGTAACTGTTTTTTTTTTTTCTGCATAGTATTCAATAATTCTGTTTATTTTTGCACCGAAATTTAAACGGGGTGCATTGTTTCATCAAATGTATGACCGTGTGATTTTTCTTCCGTTGTCGAAAGTCAAAAGGCGAAAAATTCTTGTTTATTGTCTGAGCAATTAACATGAGGAATAAAAGAAAAACAGAATTACAAAGTACTCCGAAAGATAACATGCAATTAAATGACAGATTAACCGGACAATTATGTTTCCAATGACATTTTCTTTTGCAAGTGCATATGAACAATAAATAAAGTAAGTCTAAGACCAATAAAATATGTTGATAGCTTTAATATCTATTTCATTTTTGATGTTTAAAGTTACTTTGTTGTT
>JAOUZG010044841.1:3463997-3476296 GCA_026289955.1 Argiope argentata
TAAAGTTACTTTGTTGTTAGTCGGGCAATTATGTTTTCAATGACACTCCCTTTGGCAAGTGCATATGAACAATAAATAAAGCAAGTTTAAGACCAATAAAATGATAAGTTGATGGATTTAATATCTATTTCATTTTTGATGCTTAAAGTTACTTGGTTGAAAGAAGCGCGAACATCGAGTAATAAATGGGCGATTTAATAGAAATTAAAACGCTGCTAAATACAAATAATATATCTATGAGATGCCAGTTCATCTCCAAATAAATAAATAACACGAAATTAATTATTAGAAATTGATTACCAAATGGCGCCTCGCATATGGAATCAAAATTTAATTTAATTAGCTGATAATCAAATTTTGATGATATAAAATGTTGTTGTTGTGTTGTGTTTAATGGCAATTGCCTTGGACAAGCCCCCCCGCTGATACGATCAGCAGATAATTTAAGCCTAAGAAATGCGCCTCTTTTGTTTTACAAGTAGCGCCACCTAGGGCCAAGAGTACGACTTAGCTACTCACACGTCACAACTCTTTTTAGGGGGCGGACTTCATTCATGCATATGCATTCATTCATCTGAGATCGTTATTTAGACCTGTAACAGAGAACGATCATCTCTGACCCAGTACCCCCAGTGGTATTACTCTCGACATGGAGGACTTTGCGACCACGAACAGATTTTAATGAGCGCCAATCGCCATACACTCGGGGAATCTTTTGGCCGATGAGCTTCGAACCCGTAACCTAAGAAGTACGAGTCCAACGCTCTACCAACCAGGCCATCCTGGCCTGATGATATTAAATACTATATGGAATGCATAGAGCAGCAGAAAATAACAGTAATCTCGTAGATCAGGAAATGAAAAATCAATGATAAGATTCCATCTTCATAAAACATGAAGAATGCAAGTTAAACAACAAAAACTGATTCCATAAAACATTCTTCACTGCCATTATTCAGACAACAGGAAATAAGAATTTCTCAAAAGAAAATGTAATTGCCATCGAATTGTACATCGGAGTAAGTCGATTTGATGAACATGGTGGGAAGTAGGGTTTTTACAAAGATTAGTGAAGTTGAGCTGAAATTAGGCAATTCAAATACTTAACTGGCTTATTTCCAAGCAAGACATGTAAACCATCTGCTTTTAAAATGCTTTCTCAAAAATTTTGAGATCTTGGCACAAACAGATGTGATGTAGTTACCAATTTTTAGAGATTATTACTTGCGAAACAGCTATGAAATAACACGTGTAGATGAAATTCCAGGTTTTCCAAACGAATTTAAAGGTTTAAGTTTCCAGATCCCTGACGGTGTCACTTTGAGGTTTTAAAAATTCACACACAAATAGGAATACTTTCCACTCCATGTAAATATCAAGGTCAGATTAGCAAACAGACAACTCTCAAATGGGTCCAATAATATTAGAGCCCCCTTAAATTTCGTTATATTCTTTTGCAATAATTTCTGATTTTACTAATTTTAGGCTTTTATATAATTTAAAAGGAACATACACTTAAATTGATTCAAATTCAAATTAAGTATAGGCCAAATGCTTAAACATTATAGTAACATTCCAAATGATTTTCGACTTTATCATATGTTTCCAAAATAAAAAACTATACTTTCATATTAAAATAATGATAATAATAATAAATCTCGATTCTATATTGAAATAGCTTTTAGACTGAGTCCAAAATTTGTTATTTTGTTTAAAATTTATTTTTAAATTTCTATCTGGATTTTTTTTTATGTGAGATATACTGAAACCCATTCTCTCGATGGGCAGCTTAGTCAGATTACCAGACTTTGCAACTTAAAATTTCTTACACAAATAAATAACATCAATAAAATAGACAATTAAATTAGAGAGGTTAGAAAAGAGTGTTTTCAAGACACGCTCTGACTAAAGGCTTCTAGAGGACTTAATCCGGCCTTGATAAATATTAAGTTTATTATTTCATGAGGGTTATTTTTCAGTACTTAAAGAAGAAGAAAAATCAGAATGTAGAAGTCATTCTTTCAATCAGAAAAACTTATTATTGTTCTCATATTAATTAAATTTTAAACTATCATGAAAAGAAAAGAGGAAAAAATGCATGCAGCTCTTTTGTAGATCGAATATTTCAAAAGATTAAATAAAGACTCACTATTTTTCAAATAGAAATTCTTTTCTTAAAATAACGCAGCTTTTATTTCTAATAGAGGAAAATACAATTAAAATATAGAATTTGCATTAATATTTTCTGATCTAAGCACAAAAGAAATTATTGTTGTTTTCTAATTTAATATATATATATTATTCTAGGTCATAAAATATTGGTACAATATATTTCAACTTTTAATAATTTTGATGAGAATTTTTATTTATTTACTTACTTATTTTTTAACATTGTAAAAAATTACAAATTGCCCTGTATGGATAGTTTAATTTTAGACTTGAGAGTTAAATGATTATGTAAATTTTGTAATGGTTCATAATTTATGTATAAATCTAAATGTAATAATTAAAATTTCAGTACAAACATATTTCATGTCTGAGAAATGCTTGAAAATAGATTTTATGAATCAACATGGAAGTAAAAAGGAAAGATGTTTTATTATGTTATTGAATTGAAAATAGTTCTAGCATGTTAGAAGCAACAACATTGTTTCTCATAATCTAAAATCAAAAGCAAAAAGAAAATATTTCAATGAATTAAAAAGAAATTTCAAAGATACTAGATAATATATTTTCTTTAACCTATTAATTTTAAGAATTATTTGAAATTTTTTTAATGAAAATTTAAATTAGATTGTAATAAGTACATTCAAAACAGCCAATAAGTGTTTGAAATTATCAACAACTAAATATTTATGAATAGCAAAGTGTATAAATGAACACTGATATCATCTCAAACTATAGAGAAAAGTGCATATCAAGCAAAACTCTAAGATAATTTCGATCTCCTCTTAAAAATATAAATGAAGAATTAGCAATTTGAATTCATATAGATTCAAAACAATTTCTTTTCATACAGTTTCTGAATTAAATTATGACTATTTTTATGCGTGTTATCTGGTTTCTTTCATATAACAAGATGACTATACATTTTTTTACAACAACTTTCTTAGAGATGCTAACAATAATATTAATATTTGATAACCTGTAACAAAGATAGTCTTTTAATTTCCTTTAATCTTCCACTTGAAAGCATTTTCCAACATTTAAAGTCTCAGTTTATAAAATACAAATTCAAAAAACTCTTTTAGTCACTTTGAATTAATTCACAAAGAAGATTTGATATCAAATAACTGAAATAGAAGTCTTAGATGGATAATATTTCCCTTAACATCCCCATTGAAAGGTTTTATCAACTGTGTTTGTTGTCAATCATATGTAATTAATGGTAAAATTCAATTCCTAATTTGTTATTGAAAACAGAAGTTGGTTATTCTTAAACAAGTGAAAATTATAACAAGTACCATTTCTCATTAAACAAAATTGTATCATATACAAGCAACTGATTGAAAGAATTTGTTTGTCAACATACAACTCAGTTTACTACCTACATGCATAAACAAAGAATTGTGAAGTTTTTAAAAATCGATCCTTTGCAATCAGTACTTTGATAATGAATCTATAACCCTCCCACCCCATAATAACTAGTCAAGATTAATTAAAAATTCAAATTTTCAACAATTATTAGATGTACTATTTCACTTCATTAAAAAAACATTTTTTAAGCATAATAATATTTACATTTTTTTAATAGAAATTGCATGTCCTAAAATTTATTTATTCATAAATTAAGAAGAATATGGAATTTTTTGAAATACATTTTCCACAATTGTTATTAATATAATTAATAAATTTGTATTTATGATTTATATTTGAAAATAATTATTCTATTAAAAGTTTAACCTTTGAAAAGAAAATAGATAATGAATTATTAAAGTAAGTACTGATATGTTTAGATAAAATTTGTTGAATCCTTGATTTAATTTAATTTTTGGAGTCAAATACTTTTAAAAATAATTTTTATTGTACTTATTGCTCAGGTGCATAACAATTCCTATTGTTTAATATGCAATAAATTGGCCTTTAACAGGCATTCTCATTCAGTTTTAATTGGAGAGAGGAATATTATTCAAAAAAAATTACAATGAATGTATATCATATAGGAGCTGGAGAAGTAAAGTAACAAATGTTATCAGATATTTTTTCTTTTTATAATAAAAAAATAAATCATTTCATAATAGCTGGCAATTCCTTGGACTATAATATATCACCTGTACCTGAAATTTAGATTCTAGAAATAAACTTGCTGTGCAATAAAAATTCATGGATAAATTTTTTTAAAAAACTCCAGAAGAATAAAATTTAAAATATAAATTAAAAACTAAGAAGGATATATTTTTAGAAAATTTAATAACATTATCTCATCAAATATAATATTTTCATACTGTTGTGTGCTGTTCATTCCATTAAGGAAATTTAACAAAGTCTTGGGGGGTGGAGCAGGGCAAGATTTTTTTAAAAAAACTGTCCTAACTACATTAGATTTTAGCAACTCATAAAATTATTGAAATAGAGCTGGAGAAGACTGGAAATTCTATATAGATTGAAATTCATGCTGCATTAAATTTAGTTTAAAAGCCTATCATATTCTGTAACATATTAGTATAATAAAATGTTCACTCAATTTTTACATAATTTTGATAATATAAATTACATCATTTTAGCAAAATATCAAATTTATTACACAACCTCTGAAGCTAAAATCTAATGTAATGTATTACATTTTTCTTATATATATATATATATATATATATATATATATATATATATATATATATATATATAAACATGAATATTTTTTTAGAACTAAAATGGTACACAAAGGCTACATACAAAATTTATCAATAATTTCTCAAATAAATGGAAAAGAAAATATGCATATTTAAATAGAAAAAGGTTCAAATACACAATTTAATTAAAAATATGAATCAGATGAAAAGAACTTCTTCGAGGTAAATTAAAATCATATATAGGTTAAATCATCAATTTTTATAACAATTTTTTAAAAACCTAAATATTTAGAATTCACAACATTGTCTAACAATTTTAAACATCAGCACGAAAAACACCTGAAACCGTTCATGCATAACCTGTTAAAGCTATGAACAATAACTTAATCAACATAAGAAACTGAACCGAAGACACCAAATTATTTTTAACTAATTGGAAATAAGTAAATTTACAATAAATATTTCCTCTAATTAATAAAAAATAAAATTCATTTGTTCATCCTGTTAAAAAAACTTTCTTTAAGAGAATGTATATATATAAAATATGAAAATTTAAGAATGGAAATAACAGGTTTTCCAATTTTTAAAGGTATTTAAGTAACAGCAAATATCTCATTATTTATCAATAAATTATTAATGAATATAAATGTAACTTAATTTTATTTAAAACTTAGCTTTAAATTTTAAAAAATCAGTAAATATATGTAAATAAGTTGTTTATTCAGTATTTTGAACTTTTATCAATTATCTGACATACAGGCTTCAATATTTTTGCTTTTGCAAAACATAAAATCATTTCATCGTTAAAAATATATTTAATTATTACAATCAAAGTAATCATTCTATATCTTAGGTTATATAAAATAATTTATGTTAAACATACAGTTCATAATTCAGAGATTTTTTTTTCCCAATCCATTTTAAAACTAGAATGAACTGAATAAAAAGAATTCTATAACTAACAAACAAAATATTAAAAATTTATAGATTAATTTATATCGATACAATCAAACCTACCCATTCTTGAAAACAGAGCATAAATGAATCATTTCAGATTTAGAAAAACAATATATTTCCTTTTCTGAGAACAGTTTCACATTAGCAATGATTGGTATAACATAGAAAAAGAACTGATTAGAAAGAAGGAAGGTACCGATATTACGATTATTAATTTAGGAATCGATGACATCTTATAGAGATTTTAAAAGAGCATTAAATAGAAAATGCATGGAATATAAAAAAATAAAGGAAGATTAAATGTTTACCATTAATATATAAAAATAAAAAATCATACGGTGGATGAACTGACCTTGATGCATGAAAGTCCAATATTAATGCAGCTATTCCGGTCATACGTTTTAAAAAATCGAATTAAATAATTAATATCACATATTTCTAACAAACAACACTGGTACTTTATGTCGTCTACAAAATTTTGATTATTTCTTCCTCTACGGCAAATCGTTCATTTCAGCACCGTCATGTGACATCATATATAATATGAATTTAGTTCATTGCAAATAGTTTTTAAACTCTGTTAAAATATTAAGCGCACGGAGAGAGAGAGAAAAAAATGAGTCAAATCAAAATTTTCTAAGAACACTTACTTCTGACTTCATAAGCTTCTGATATCATTTTTTTTTAAATCCACTGAGATAGAAATTAATTTTCTAGAATTTCGCTGCTGTTATTTGAAAGTAGCATTCTTTGTAACTCACTAATTTTTGTTTATTCATAGGAGAAATCAGCAGTACACATCACCTTCAGATCGACGTTAGCAGACATTACAATAATAAAAATATTAAAAAGGCATATTTTCATCTACCTCGTCACAGTTACAGAAATTTAATGAAATAAATATAATATTAGATAATTGAAGACCTTAAAATAAAATTCAAATCATACAGGAACATTCTTATATTTTATTTAATACCTTATTTACTAATTTAATTATCATTATTAATGTATTATTGGATATTTAAAATTTTAAAATATCGAAAACAAAACGGGAACTAATCGTCTGCTATTCTAAGCTGAGTTACTAGTTCTGAACTTTAAAGGGCGTGCGGTTAAAGTTTATTAATTTGTTCACTATATCTGTATGGAGCCGGTGCTGTAATTCCAAACATTAGCAGGTCGTTACACTTTTTCTATTGACAAGTTGGCGCAGAAGGAAATATCAATGTGAATTATCGTAATTATCGTTCTTTGTTTGATCATTACATATATTTTAAATCAGCGAAGATATTTGAAACATTGGATATGAAATATTTACAATTCAAATACCACAGGACTTACGTTGCTAGAAGTCATGTTATTTAACCTTTCTAGTTAAGCGATATTTAAGATTTTAAATAAGAAAAATGCATTTAATTCTTTGAAGGATATTCTGTTGATAATGGCTGCGAAACATCCAGATCAAACTTACTCTTGTGACATTTGCGGGGAAGTAGAACTTTCTGAAGTAGAGATGCGATCTCACACATTAGTGGCTCACATTGAAGGAGCGATTTCATGTCCTTTTTGTGATTTGGGTGATATATCGGCCGATGAAATGATCTATCACGTTAATTCTGTCCATTTGGATTTCTTAACTCCCACTGAGGATAATGTTCAATTCACTGTTTCCTCAAGTGATTCAATGGATGATGTTTCTTTTTCAAGTAATGGTTTGCCTGACACCAATTTTGCGACAGCTTCAGAAGGTTCACCTCAAAGAGCTAATCTTTCACTTAATTTGAATCCTGGCCGTCTGAAAAAAGTATTACTTAGTCCTCGAGGAAGTGATCAATCTGTTTGTCCTCTCTGTGATTATTCTAACAAATCACCTACTAAACTTCAAGAACATGTTAACCGACAGCATTTTGATCTGACAAGCCCATCATTTCCTGAAATCCTAAATATTGATGGCGGCACAAGCCCTTTCCTTTGCCCTTTGTGTGATAGAAATTTTGATTCCAGCCGAGATGTAGAGTTGCATGTAAATGTAGATCATAGTGATGTACTTAGCCCAATCAAATCAACCCAAGCTACTCCAGGAGATGAAAATTGCAATGACTGCTGCCCTGTATGTGGATGCTCTAATTTTGTTTGTAGCTTAGAATTAGAATCACATATAGAGGAGCATTTCAGTCCTAAATCATCTAATGGGCTCCTGTGTTCTCCAAAGACTCCCTATGGTTTAACACCACTTGTTACTGATGGTGAGTAAGTAATATCTGTAATGAAGGTTTTTTTTATGGAGAAAGGAAAATAAGGATCTGCTCACTATGTATTCATAACCAAATTTTTTACATGATTGAAGAAACGGGTGTAAAAAAATTTTATTGTCTTCGTGTAAGAATAATTTTCCTTTCAAATTTTTGCTATATTTGATATTTGAGTTATATATGACTCAAAATTCTTCCCATTTGAATTATTAACAACTTGCTCTCTAAAGATATACTGCTTCCTAAAGCATATGATTAATTTTCATTGATTGTGTATATAGTATTCTTTTAATTTCTAATTAATCTTTTTCTTACATAATTTTGAATTTTAATCAATTATTATTAGGAAGAAATTATACTTTTCCATTAAAATTGAAATAAAAATTTCAAGAATTTTTATTTCTGGTCTGTATTATAGTACAGGAGCTTACAAAAGGCCCACATTAATTCTTTCAGTTTATAATTTATTTTAAAAAATATATAGGTGTGATGAACTTAAAATATTGTTCCAAGATATAAATTAAAATTGGTTTGAGTCAATGAATATAATTTCAAAAACATAAAATGAAAATTTTTTGTCAGTAAATGTAATTTCAAAATGATTATTAAATACATTTTAAGTTAATAAATATCTTTGATTATCATTACTTTAGAATTTATTAACCACATTGTAATTATAATTTTTGGAAAAATGTTTAGTAATCAAGATTTATTAATCTATAATATCTTTAAATTGATATAATGCATTTTTTGTTTAGTGTAATTATTTATTACTTTATATATCAGTCTGCTATAATTACTTTTGTAAATATCTATGTATGTGAATATGATGTTTCTATCCTTTATATTTTTACTAAAACAAAAGTGTTGCAAGAATAAGTTGCACCTTAATCAGGATATGATTCTCTTGCCCTCACATACAGCCATCAGTAATGGTTTTGTAAATACAAATAGTTTTCTGGGCATAGCATTATTTTCTGCCTTTCTCATCGCACTTGCTTTATAAAATGACTCATGCACTAATGCTTTATATGAGACTGGCAATTGTGCACATTTTCAGCTTCGCTGTTGTGTTAAAATTATATATATTTGTAATTTTCACTTTTCTTTTTGTGCTTCACATACTATGCCTTTTTGTATGCATTATTTTAGCCAGTGTTTCTCAATCTGTGGTATGCATATCCCCAAGGTATGTTTAAAAGCCTCGTTGGTTAAGTTGGAGGGAAGCTGAAATAGTTTATCTTGATAGATAGATTAAATACAAGAAAAAATAATAGAAAATGTTGATGACAATTGACATTTCTTATCAAAATTATACTTCATAATGAAAAATATAATTAATTAAACTAAACCCAAGATAATTTAGTTCAATTTGAATGTCTGAAATTCACTTTAGTATATAAGGTATTCTACTATGACCTTATTTGATAATAATAAGTATATTTCAATAATATATACCTAAGTGACTTACAAGGTTCAAATTGAATATATATATAATTTAAAATACTATTACCAGTATATATTATTTTTGTCTGGCTAGTAAAACTTAGAATATCTATATTATAGAACTATAACAGTATCTGTTTGTAGGTTAAGTAATTATGCATCATAGTTGAGATAATTGGAACAGTGATGATAGGTCAAGGCATACAAGGAAAAAAAGAAGTTGAGAAACACTGATCTGAGATGAGTAATTTATTGTACCTAAATTACTCATCATTATACTTACTAATACTTACTTATAAATTACTCGAATATTATACTTACCCACAATATAAGTATAATATTTTTAAAATTATATTTCAGCCACTATGCTACAAACTAGTCCTGCCTTAGAAAAAATTTTGTTGAAATCTGGTGCAAAAGGTAATTGTAATATTTGTTACTCAGTTATTTTTTTTATTGTATTTGATTTCAGTTCGAAAATTTAAAAAATTATGAATGAAAGATTAGCAAGTAAAAGATACTTTACACATATTTTATTTTATCCAAGGAGTTTATTTAGATTTAAAAAAATATTGAACAATTGCATTTGACTTATGCTTCTGCACCTCCACTCTTTCTAAGCTTTGCACTGATTTCCCTCACCCATGGCATTTCTCTTTTTTAAGCTGAGTAAGATATACATTTAAATAATAAAATTAAGCAATTGATGGATTTTTAGATATTTATCTTTTGATATTTTTTATTTAAATTATTTTTTCAAGTACATCTTCAGTTACTATTTTTAAAGGTAGAATGTAAAATGTGTATTTCTAATGATATATTATTTTTACATCTCATTTTAAAAATGAAATTTTCTGCTTTATATATATATCAGAGAGGATTTAATAATCTTAAAGATATTAGACGATAATTTCTTTAGATTTTTTTTCTTTTTTAGTTATTGCGGTATAAATTTATCCATTTATCTCTGTTAGTTAACTGTACCATTATTATTTAAATTGTCCTATCATATATATATATATATATATATATATGAATTTGTAACCATGCAAATGTAACCTTGGTAAATTTCTATTTATGTCTTAACAGCAATTTTAAGTTGTGTAGGTTATATTTTTTCCCCACAGAATCAAAGTACTGTGTCTGCAAATTCTTTTCTAAAATAATATGAGCTCAGAATACTTTTTCTCCTTTCTTAAAAAGTTCATTGCATTATCATAGTTTAGATAAGGAAATGTATTAAAATTATGAAGAATAGAAATTGTTGCATAATTTCACAACTATTTTTTCAAAGCATGTTATAATATCTTATTTGATGGTAATAAGTATATGAGTAATAAGGTAATAAGTATCTAATTTGATGGTACTGTATGTTTTAGAAAATAAGCTGTTTGATGATTTTCAAAATGGCTACAATATAAAGCCTATCCTAATGTAATAATTTAAATATTGATTGCAAAACTGGGGAGAGATATAAAATTTGTATTATGTAACAAAATAATAACTTTGCCTAAAAAAATGTTTGTATAGGAAATATAAGGTATACCTTGAAAATTGTCTTTCATAGAAAAATCTATTTAAAATCCATACTTCAAGTTAAAATTCTTTTGTTTTTCAAATTTATTCTATTTAATATATTTATTTGTTTTTATGTTGTTAGTATTACTTATAAATTCAGAAAAAAAATTAGTATGATATTAAGTTATAATTTATATATGTATAGAAGAAGGAAATGCTGATCATTTACTTGCTCTGGAAATGGAGAGAAGAGAAAGAGAAGAACAACGCCTACGGGAACAACGAGAGTTTCGCATATTACAAGCCCAGTATGGAATGGATAATCAAGGCAACTTTCGTGAACAATCAATTACTAATATGCAAAGAGCAGTGTATGCTGGAGAAATGAGTGTGGCAGATTATTATAATAGACAAGTTGAGCTTTGTATTGCAGAACGAGATGGAGTAGACGATGGGCATTCTTGTACAAAAGGCAAGAAAATTTTGTTTTACATTAATTTTGATTATATATATCATGGTCAATTCAAACTTTTAAGTTGGTCTTGTCAGCTTTGCATGACTCAAATTCCACTGTATTTGAATTTTTTTTTTCACATTTTAATTTAAAAATTTTATTAACTTAATCCTTAAAGTATCTCTGTTACATTGTGATTAACTTGACAACTCTTATTGCTAAGCAAAACCCTTGCCACAAGGTGTGACTTTGCCATTATTTTTTTTTTATCAGCAATCAAATAAGTATTAGGATGTCAAATATAATTATATTCACCATTGTTGTCTCGCCATAATAGTAAAGTCTTGAAACTGAAAAATATCTTCAAAACCTCATTCTACTTAAAATCCATTGTGTATGCGATTCTGATGCATACTGAATCTAAAATTTTGAACCAAAACCCCATTGGTGTAGCAAGGAAGTTTGGAATCCCAACTCCAGTGTTGTCCTTTTCACCTAATTGGTGTTCAAATTTATGAGGTTTATCTCTGAAACGATTTTATATTCTATTTAAATGGGATTTTAATATAAAAATTTGGCATAAGGTTGTATTTATTAAAGTTTTGCATAATTGCTTTTAATTGTTTAATTTTATACATCTTTGTTTATAATATTTCATTCAGATTTTATTGTGTTAAGAATTTCAGAAGTTTAAGAGAGAATGTATTTAACGTTTCATAGTTTGCAAAATTTTGTTTTTCATATTTGATTAAAGTTTTTGAAGTATTTGTAGAATTTGACACAAATTTAATGTTACTTTTGATCTTTCTAAAAAGTTTCTTTTATTTTTGTACATTTCTGTGAGGAAAAAGTATATACATACATATATATATATATATATAT
>JAOUZG010044841.1:3476396-3518675 GCA_026289955.1 Argiope argentata
TATAATCCTTCAGTTAAATGTTAAATATCTTTGAGCATATAAGAAGGTCAAAGGAAATTCATTGCCATTAATTTAAAGAAAATGCTGTTTTTAACTTACTATTTTTCCTATTGCTTAGTGTTTGTTAATGGTTGTTAAATTATTTCTGAAAGTAGGACTAAGCAGTGATCAGAAGGCAAACTATTTTTCATTGTAGCAGTTGTAAAATCTTAGTTGAATTCCCAGTAGTGTAGAGACAGTATTCAGATTCATATAAAATTAAATTGGATATTTCATGATATAATGATTATAATTCTGTTAAGTATAGAGTTAATTGGAATAACCAATGCTCAGTTTCATCATCATGCACATGGGATTATTTTATTTCAATGAAAAATAAGTATTTTCTTCCATCCAAGTTTAAAGATTTTTTTTCTTTGCATTTTCTCTGTTGCATTAGAATAGACAGAGAGAGCTTTATATATAAAATTTTTATGTTGATATAGCCAACCCACATGTATATATAGAGATATTTTCTTAAAAATATTAGGAATTGGTAATTAACTCATCATGAATTATTAAAATTATTTATTAACATTCTATTTTTCTTTCTGAACAAAATGTTATGAAACGAAAATTGTTATAAGATATAAATTGAAATGACTGCTGCACAATATTTTGATAAGACAGTACCGGTAACTATTTTTAATTTTGTGTATGTATTAAAACTAATTTATCTTTACCTGTGAGAATAATATGTAATTTTGATCAGTGGCACATTCAGTCTACAACTTAGTTTTTTTTTTCCCCTTCTTCTTCTTCTTTCCTTTAAATTATTACAGGGGAAATTCGACAAAAAAAACACATCATTTTAACAAACAAAACATCAACAGAATTTGTTCTTAATTCTTTTGGAGTATAATCTATGGTAGAGAAATTAAAAGTAAAGAATTTTTTTTTGTTTTAAACCAGATATGTTTATTTTGTTCTGTAGTTTTGAACTTTCTTTAAAACTAAATATCTGTAGAGTAAAAATTGGTGCTAATTTTTTCTTTTTTTCTGTTAAAGATGTTGATGTAAAATTATGCGAAAAGAAAAAAAATTAGTTTAGGACTTTTTTTAGGCATGGAATTAATTCACTACAATCAAATTGTTTATTGCCAAATTTTTTAATAATTTAATACTGTTTATTAAATTTTTTCTCTAAATTTCATTTTTATAATGATTTTTAGAGAGAAAAGTATTCATAAAAAGGCTATTAGATAGATTTGTTTTGATGAAACACGTTAAGAAAATAAAACTTATTTACCAAATTATTTATACAACCTATTTTTCTAGGTCTCATTCCAAAGATAAGAGCTTTTAGCATGGCTACCCCAAATGTAGAACATACCTGGCTTTGTAATACTGTGGATCATTATGCGTCTACTTATGGTGATAAAGGTTGGGGTTGTGGTTATCGAAATATACAGATGATGCTATCTTCATTAGTACTTAACACAAAATATAACAACAAACTTTTCAATGGTATGTGAAATATTTCTTTTCTTTTCTTTTTTAATATAGCATGAAAAAGGCTATACTTTAAAAAATTTCAAAAAATTCCAATCAACTTTTTAAAATTTTTTTAATCTTATAGCATGGTAAACTTATTTCTTGAAATCACTAAATTTTATTTATATGTACTACAACCCAATTTCAATTTAAAATTTTGTTTATTAATTAATCCATGTTTATTAAAAAAATCCTTTTTTAAAAGTGAATATATATATATATATATATATATATATATATATATATATATAAAATAATGATTTAAAATGAGTTTTACATATAAGTATAAATTCCATCCATAATTTTAATGCTTCTCTAATTTTCAATTTCATTTTTGAATTAATGCCAGTGAGATGCAAATATAACTTCTTTTATACTATTAGTAATCTATAAATGTACATACAAGCTGTCTAGTCTAAACATGGTTGAATAGCAAAATAATTTAAATGGAGGAATGTTTTTATTCTTTGTGTTAATAAATATTCTGCCCCCCCAAAAAAATAAGACTATGCTCTATTAGTTATATGTTGTAAAATTTATTTTAACAAAAGTAAAAAAAAATGTACCATTTTGAAATTTGAGTTAAAAAGAACCTTGCAATGTAAAAGAATTATCTTTTAATTATGATTTTTTAAATCATGTGTTTCTTGTTTAATATGCTAAATGTGTTGATTTTCAAAATTTGTTTTTACTAAATAACAGAAAATTTGAAATGATTTATGTTTAAAGTTTATTCTTTTAATGAAGGTAGATTTGCCATATCCAAGCTTCAAGAGCTTATTGAAAATGCATGGAGACAAGGATTTGATCCCGCTGGTTGTGAACAGTTAGGAGGTCGTCTCATAAATACAAGAAAGTGGATTGGTGCTACAGAGGTTGTTACATTTTTAGCATCTTTTCGAATTAGGTCAGTATTTTATGAAATATTTCTTTAGAATTGTAATTTTAATGATATTTTGATTTTAATGTATTTAATATTAGTTACCTTTTATCATCAACTATATAACTGCTTATTGTACAATATAAACATCTATATAAGAAAGGCTATAGAGATAATAACACTAAAAATTCTGATCAATGATTGTTGAAAGTTTGTTTATATTGCAAAGTAAACATAATAAATTTCCTTTGTGACATTAAGTTTAATCAATGTTTGAAATTTATGATGTCAGATAAATCAGTTCAAACTTCAAAATTTTCAGTTGTTTTGTTACACCCAATGTTGATGGAATTATAGCATGATTTTTTTAAAATCTACACTACTATTATAAATGTGGAAGTTTGGTTAAATAGATGATGTTAGTCAATCATTTCTGGAACAGCAGAACAAAATTGGATGAAGTTTAGCAGAGAGATAGATTATAGTATAGAATAGAACATAGGCTACTATTTATTCCGGATAAATGAGTGGTTAATATTTTATTAATCTATAACTAACTTTCCGTCAAAAATCTTCATTTCTCGATGACCAAATAAGGTCCCCCCACACACACTAATGATGTTAGGCTTAATATGTTTTTGACCAATGATTTCAAATGATTTTATTTATGTATTATGTGTTTGATATATATTCTATTATGTATTTGGTGCATTCAAAATTAAACATTGTTAATTCATAGGCTTTTTTTCGAATCATTTTGAAGTCCTTTGATTTAAAATAAAACAGAATAAAGGAAATTAAAAATTTCCAATCTTCAATGTGCTTACCCAACTGGCATAGAAAATTCACTCATTTGTGATGACCCAATCGGTGTTGAAAATTCATGCAGCTTTATAACTTATCACATTGAGATCAGACCGTCAGTTCTCACACACACAAAATTTCTATATGTATGAAGTCTCAGATAAAAGTTAGTATTACCTATATATATATATATATATATATATATATATATATATATATATATATATATATATGTATAGTTTATTGAAGCAGCATTAAATGGGCAATAATTACAAGTAAAATTATCTAATATATAGCTTATAAAATATCTAATAAGACTATTTCATTGAGCTTATCCAAGGTTTATTTTTTAATTCATATCTTTTGCATCTTAATATCTTTAATTTTGACTATTTTAAATAGAATGATCGTAAAAAACTAAAGGAAATGGTAGTCATTTATAAAGTTATCTTGCACAAAATAAACTTGCAAAAAATGAGGTTTTGCTATAACTTACTTATTCACCAGTCTTGCCTCAGATTTTAAGATCTATTTGCTTTGAAATGTCCTAATGTAGATGAAATATGTATTTCTGCCCCCCCCCCCCCTACATAATCCCTTTCTCTGCTTCAAATTTTACTTTGGAAACCTAATTTAGTTAGCTGTAATTAAGTGATTTTCAGGTGCTTCTTTGTTGTTGTTTTTTTGTTTTTGCAACTCTCATAAATGCAACCATATTGACATATCTGTTTGATGGGGGTGGAGCTCAAGAATCATGAAAATGAGCAAGTACTACCATCCTTTATGTAATTCAGAACAAGTACACTATGCATTTATAAAATATGTTAAGATTAGTAATAAAAAAAAAGCTATAACATTAAAAAAAATTCTTAAAAGACTATCTTTTTTCAAAAAGATATTTATACAGATAAATTAAAAGTACTTCTTGAGAATCGTTTAAATTTTTATTACTCATTTTTTTGCTTATTCCAATGGAGAAATTTATAGTGATATTGGTACTAACAAGATATGATAATAAGAATAGATGTGATTTGTTTATGAATAATTTAATTCTTTTGTGCTTATGATATTTTATCCATATTTTTCTTCCCTAAAAAAGGAAATAACCTTAAAAATTAATAATAAAAATTGTGGATTAAATTTTTTAAATTTAATGTAAATTATGTATATTTCTTAATAGAGCACGCCTTATTGACTGCCACCAACCTACTGGACCAAATGGAACACATCCAGAAATGTTTCAATGGGTTAAGGGATACTTTACAAAAGATGAAGAATTTAAACCTCCCGTGTATTTACAACATCATGGTATGAATTTTAGCTTCATATTCTTTAAATAATTGAATCACTTTTAAACTTGTGAAAAAACTTGTTAAGAATTTACAAAACTCTTTGCAACTACATTCTCTAATTTCTTTCTCTCTTTTTAACTGAATATTTTATTTCAAATTTACTTATTTATTGAAATTAAATCCTTTAAATATAAGTTCATATATCTATAATATTCTAATAATAATAATATCTTAGAATATTTCCTGTTTAAAGACACACCCAGTTCTCATTAAAGGAGAAAAAAAAAACTATATTTTTCTGTATTTATTTAATGAATTTTTTGAAAGTCATGACAGATTTATTTCAATAATATCTTCGTTTCATATTTGGAAGTATTAAAATTGCTCTGTTGTGGTATTATTATGTCATTTAACAGCTGATATATCTAATTGAATTCAGAGGAAGGAAAATTGATATTTGTTAGAGTTTTACAATGACAGAACATCACAGAATGTAACTGTATTTTTCTTCTATGAAAAGAATTATGCACGTTAAATGTACAAAAATATGTAATTTTTTTTGACATGACTTAAACTAATCAATAATAGTTCATTTGTTGTGCTGCTTATTTTGATTTTTATTATTCTCTGATTCTATGAACTCTAAAGCTTGGCTGAGACTATTTGTGACAATCTTTGCAATTCTGACCTGACTTTGTACAATCAGACTTTATTAAATTTCAAAATTCTCTTAATGACATAAAGTTAGTTCTGATAAGATTTAAATTGATATTTTGTTAAATTTTTGTGAAAACAAACCTTTCGTTGATAAAAAATACATAATTTACTAAAAGATGAAAAGTTTTTTTTAAAATAAAACAAACATTATATAATTGACTTATCTTTTTTTATTTATTTACTTATACTTTTATTTATTACTTATACTTTTTTTTAAAAAAAACTTTAAAAATATTAAGATTTTTTTTGGTTAATTTAATTAGATTTTTATTTATTTATTTATTTCATGCTATAACCATGTTTTTGAATTTCATAAATGTAGTTGTAAATTTTTATAGAATTGCACAAATCCTTTGTCTCTGACATGCTTATTCCTTCAAATACTTTATTTGTAAAAAAGAGAGGGAAAAGGGACATAGAAAATTATTTAATAATTAAGTTTTTTTTAAAGATGTTGTTTGTTAAGCAATATTATTAGCATATTGATAATAGAAAATTTATTAAAATGTGCTTCTTAAATATTCTTTGTTTACATTTTCCTTTATGCTTTAATCTCAATTAATTTAAAAATTCCAGAGCCTCAAAATCCAAGTTAAATATTTGTGAATGGAAATCTTTCTATCCATATGGGTAGTTGGCTGTAAGCTTTTCTCTCCTAGATTTCCAGGATGTATCAAAAAATGTTTGGTGTCTGGAATTAGAGCTTTTATGGAGTTAAAAGATCACATTGAGTGAATGCCATTTTTGAAAATGAAATGTAATAATGAATTTGCATTTAGAAAATGAAATTACTATATATATTTATATTATATTACAGGTCACAGTAGAACGATAATAGGCTTAGAGGAATTACAAGATGGAAGTTTGCAACTTTTAGTATTTGACCCTAGTCATAGTAAATCCCAAATGGAACAGTTCAGTAGCACTGCATTAAATTCAAATGCTATGAGGCTTATACGACGCCCACTATCAGCATTAAAAGCTAGGCAGTATCAATTAGTTTACGTCGATGGCATTATAGAAAATGAAGATGAATATCAGGTAAAATATGCAATTTATTACTAATCTATCAATAAATAGCAGTGTGTGTGTGTGTGCATGCATGCGTGCGGGCGTATAATGTAATTTAAACTGAAAGGTATAAAAATTTTAACAAGGAATATATGCTGACTTGCATATTAAGTGCACATTTTGACAAGGTAGACAGTCAAACCTATAGCTACAAGTTCGGCAATCATTATTTCATGCATTTTAGATACTTTAAAAAAAGTTTTTTTTCAAAATTTTCAATTATTTCCTCAATAACTTTGGGGCATATTATAGTAGAAAAATCATGTTTACACCATTTAAAAATGTGAAGTATAAACTTTTCATTGATACAATTTTATTCCTTACAATTTTTTTTAATTTTAATAATTTTGGTAAAATTAAAAGTATATTCTACAACAATTTTTTTTATTGTTTTAGTTCCTGTATTTGTAATCACTCATGTTGCAATGATATTTGTTCATTTTTTAAACTAGCATTTTTGCAGTTGTATAATTAAAATCAACTTTTGAAATTTATAAAGACAGACAAATCTAACCTAAAACATTATGATGCAAAAAGATAGCTTAACTTAGATGCTCAAATTTTAATTTTTTCGTTAAAAGCTTGTATGTGTTTGTGTGAGAGAGAAGCTTTTCAAACGAATATTTTTAAAGTAATCCCTTAAGTATTTTGTGAGCATATTTTTCCTGTATTCTATCAATACTTTTATAATGGTAAAATAATATAAACGTTCTTTTAGTTTTTGATTTATAGTTAGAAATATTGATTTTTTAATCAAATATATATATATATGTCTTTTAAAAATTTTAAAGAAATTAATATACTATAATAATTTGAAATTAAATTTATCTCTTCATATATCTTACTACTAGATGAAAATAAGTTGTTTGAATAATAAAATTATATAGATATTGTTTGGTCTAAATTGCCTATAAATTTATAACTAATTAATTTTCTAAAATTATGCAAGAAATAATAGAAAAAGTCTGAATAACTCTGAATAAACATTGGAAGAGTTTTTCTCTAAATATTCAGAAAATGGAAAGAGTTCAACATGGGATTGGATTGTTATGTATTTATTATTGTATAATTTTTTTTATTTCACTTGGCCTCACTTTAACTTTACCTCCTCAGATTAAACAAAATAAAAATAACTTTTTATTTATTATCTTTTTAAGCTAAAAGGGGTTTTTTTTCTTGCATTTTTAAAAATTATTTTTGTATAAAAAAACTTTTTAAGTCCATGGTTAATATATATGACAGTTTATTCTTTAAGTTTCCATATTGAACTATTCTATCACTTTTTGTTAGAGCTGGTATTTCTTATGAATTTTTAAATTACAAAATATATAAATAAAAAACTTTATATTGGTATAGAAGTTCTTTAGTTGTCATCTAATAACTATGTTCTTCAATTGAATATCTAAATATATATATATTGTGCCAGTACCTAAATTATTGGCTTAAAAGTTCGTGGAAGTTGTCAAATTTAAGCCTATATGTTACAGTTTCTCATCCTAAACTATGACAAAATGTTGTTTATCATTAATTAATGGTTAATTAATCCTTTATTAATAAGTCCTTTTCATGTGATAAACTGAGTCTAATTTTTTAAAATTAATCTTAATTCCAAAAATATTTTAATATCCCATTTTCAAACAAGAACTCTTTGAAAGTTTAATCCAGTAATTAATTTGTAGCTTGCATTACAGATCTTATTTAATTTACATTCTCGTTATATAGATTGCATTTTGAAACTGTATGAAGTTTAATGATTATTTATCTTTTCAGCATATGAAAATTATTCTTTCACAAAGAATACCTCCATCCAATTAAGTATCGTTCCTAAAGGTATGCATTGTGTGTTTCATCAGTGTCTTCTGATTACAAGAGTGGGGAAGTTTTATTCAATTTTAGTAACAAGTTCAGCATTGGAGGCAGAAGATTATAGCATTTCAGACACTCATGTTGCTTAAATTATTAAGTTTAACTTATTTAGATCAATCATAGATGCAATTATGCATGTACCCAAGTGCTTCATAAACTATCATTGCACAGAGGTAACTTTTTTCAATGCTAAAATAAATTATTAAGCCTATTGTTCTTGTGTGACATAGAACCTAATTGTAATGAGATAAATGAAAAGTTAGCATTAGAAATTTTACTATTTATGACACTTTTTTTTCAATAACATTTTTCAATTTAAAGCTCTATTTTCTGTGTTTATTCCATAGTTAAAGTTTAGATGTAATCGCTCTTATACTTTAGCATTAAAAACAAGTGTTACCTCATTCCAAATATTTAACTTTTCAATGCTGAAACCTGCTGTAGTGTGTAAGAAGTTTCAGATGAAAATGTACCACTAGTGCCTGCTCATTAATGGAGTTTGTAAATAATATGTTAACTCTCAATGCTCTTTTTTGTAAAGTGATTTGCCAATATCAGTGTTTAATGTAGGGAACTTCAATAACGTGACTGTGTTTTTATTGAGATATTTTAAAAACTACAATCACTCTAGATGTTTAATTTTTAAAAGAATTATAATCATGCCCATCTCAACATAGTAAAATAGAACTTAATTATTTTGCATACTGTTTCCAGACACTTACTTTCGTTAGCAAAGTTTCAATTGATTATATTTTTAAAAATTTGAAACATTTTTTAATTAGATTTAATTATGAGAAAGTGATAATACTGTATGCAAGTTACTTAGTGGGAACTTTAAATTCTTGCTAGCAAAACTTATTATGAGGCAGTTTTTTAAATAACTATCAATTTAGCTTCATGTTCCAGTGCATCTTAAATTTAATTTAGTAATTTCGTGTTTAATTCAAATTTAATTTTTGTATCTTATTAACTTTGTTAAAACAGATTTTTATTTATCTTCTTAAATATGTACATCATTAGAAAAAAAATGGCTAAAGTAATATTAGCAAAACATTTATTTGTTAAAATGAATACCTTACTTAGAAGTTAGATTATTAAGAAATAATAAATTTTAAACAAAAATATTAAATGAATAATTCATTTTACAGTATAATATAAATAATTAGTTATATTTTAATGGATTTAATAATTTAATGTGAATGTTCATATCATACTTTTTTTATAATCCATAAAATTTTATTATGTATGTACAAATTTTACAATTTATTTCACAATCATTTTTTAATTGATCGCCCGAGCCAATCCCCCTTCCTTTCATCCATAAACTATTACCTCATAAGAAATCTACCATTTTTTGAAGTAAGTGACAGTGATATGATATTTTGACTAATCATGTAAAAATTAAAGATAATTTAAATTAAAAATTTGCAAAAATTAATATATATGAGATTTATTAGTCTGACATTTTTATGAAATGAAAATATTAATTATTTACTAGATGAAGATTATAGTTTTACTTCATTTTTTCATATTTACTTCATTTTTCATTTATCTTCAAAAGTTAAAGTTATTCTTTATTTAAGTAACTAATCCATTATAATTATGAATTTTTTTATTGCATAACCATATAGAAAAATTAAACCAAAATATTAAAAATAATTCAGTTTTATTCAAATGATATCAAGGCAATTATGTTTTACATGGCTGATTTTAATGTAGCTTAGACCTCTCAAAGCAAATATAAACTGCATTTCCGTTTCTAAAATTCCCTTATAACACAATATATGATAGATCTACAGAAATCTTTTTTTAAAAAAATTTTCTTGTATATTAAGAAAACCAAAAAAAATTGTAATGAGGAATCTCTTCATTTAGACCTCCCTGACTTTAAAAAAGGCAATTTTAAAATTATATGTGTGATCACTATAATTTCAAGTGCTTTGAACCGAGTAAATGATTTTTTAAAAATAATTTTGAATGTCTGCCAAATTTTGAGTCAAATCCATGCTTAAAAAATTGTCTGAATACAACTAAATAATATAACTACAAAATCCAAAGACCTGAATTTATAAAATTTAGTACACAGTTTTAATACCTAAAATATAGTTCCATATCAAATTTTAACTAAATTCTTCTAATGGTTGATTGTCTGTTTTTGAATGTTTGTATTCAAAAGAACCAAAATAAATAAATAAATAAAAAATGAAATTTTTGGTTTATAATTTTGTTATTTAAATTGTAATTTTTGTTTTAACTTTTAATCGGTTGGTAGAAAAAAATAAAAGGCCCCTAAATTGTATTTTGTTTTCCTTGTTTTGCTACAAAACATAAAACTCTCATGTGCTGTACTGTGAAAGTACAAATTAGGACACTTCTGCCATGCACAGCCTTGACAAACCTCTACAAATTTTATCCAGAAGGTAGAGGAATAGCATCTTTATTAGAGAGAATACAAGAACATTTCAAGGTGATCATTTTTTTGAGTTTTAGTGATATAAATATATTTATTAAAATCTGAAGAAGAAAAAATCTTGTGTAGAGTATTTTAATAGTAGAAAGAAAGAAAAAACTGCAAAATTTTTAAATTAATGGTCATAGCATAGTTAAATGAAATAGTTTTACTGCATAAATAATGTGGTAGATTGTGTAATAATCATTAAAAAAAATTACTAACTCTCATAAAAGTGCTGCTAAATTTCATTCATTTTGTTGATTTCTTTTAAGTATAAGAAATTTTCTGAGAAAGTTTTTTGGAAAAAAAAATGATTATTTAGTAAACACTAGTATTTATAAAAAAATCAGATTTGTCTGATTTTTTTCCCTTTGAAAAAATTCAACAGAATAATATATCAATTGAATAAAATGCTTATGCTTATAAAAATACAAGAACTCTTTTGAGATGATCTTGTTATTTTGTATCATTTTCATATCAATTAGCAGAAATGTGCTAACAAATCCTCTTTTAACATCTGCACCACATTATGAAACCCATTAAATTAACCATAAAAATAACTAAAATTATCTATAAAATCATTATTTTTAAAATGTACTTTGAATATGTATTAGAATTTTTTATTTAACTTACAAAGTACATAAAATTAATGTGTAAATTCAAATTTTTTCTTGTCAACAGTAATAAAAGATTAAAATGAAATCTGCTATGCATATTTCAATGTATTATTTCAGAATATAATTTCTTGAATAGCCAAGCACCACAAGCTTGAGCAGGTTAAATTATATTTTTATTCATTTTAATTCTTTCACTGAATGAGTCACTTTAGTATTGCGAACGATCCAAAAAAACGTTTGATCTCGCATTTATTGTTTTAAAAAATATCACATTTCCTGTTTATTTTATTTTATATAATCATGTGCTTGAGATGATCAAGAGAACCTAGAAAATGACATTTTTCTAAGTTTTATTTGCTGTAGTCATTAACTTTTTTTTTTAATCAGAGCTTTTGTAAATGAAATAGCAGCAGATTATTAAAAGCTGATTTGTTGAGATGCTTTTAAAAAAATTTTATTTTTTGCCTACGGATTTTAGTTGACACCACTAAACCTTATTCCCCAAACATCATGTTCTGACATAAAAAAAATAAATACATTTTTCACTTATTAAATTCATTCTTTTATAATTGAAAGTTTAATACCTTGGATTAAAAGGATAATTTATTATTGTTTAAAAGTATACTCTTTAAGTTAAGAATTTCAGCTGTTCTATGACTTTAATCATACTTAAATTTAAATTTTGTACATTTAATTAACTATTTTAACTAGTAATATTTATAATAAATTTCATTTCTTTAAAAATTTCCTATACATGTTGAAGAAAATATAACTTTTTTAAATGCATTCCTGAATTTTCTTTTCTCTAAACTTTATGAACTTAGAATGAGAAGTGTTTTAAAAAAAGGAATATCCTTTCTTTTTTCATAGTTTCCCTAATTAATTGATTATATTTTATAGAAAATGAGTTTTTACTAATTCATTATTACTATAGTATAAAGTATGTGTCTGAAAACAGTTTTTTTGAAAACTATTAATGATCATATAGTGCAATTAGAATATGCATTTTTGCATTTAACGTTAAGATGCTTTGTGTATATAAATTGTTAAAGAATACTTTTTTTTATATTGGCTTAGTTGTTTATATTTGGAAGATTATTATTTCTGATTGAGATATAGAAGGCCAGATAACATTTTGCATTCTGCTCTTTGTTAATAATGATAAATATAGACTTCCTAATTTGTATGTTAAACTATTTTGTTCTTTAATAAACTGAAAAATTAAAAAGGAATAACAATTTTTTTTTCATTTGTATGTGTTGTTTTTACATGTAATGAAAACCAAGAATTTGTTTCTATAAACTTTCAATTTATTTTTCATAATTTAATGACTATCTTTTTTATACTGGGGCCAATATCCTTTTGTATGCCTTACTGTTCATAATTATTGAAGTTCAAATCAGTAAGAAATACATAATAGTTTAAAATAAATGAAAATGCAATTGTATAAATATATATTTCACCTGCATTTTCATATAACTAGAAGTTTAAATATATTTTTAATAATAATGAGTTACTGTTATAATTTGTTATTCTGTTTTATATTTTAGTTATGTGCTGTATTCTAATCTATATTAGATGATAGTCTTTAACAGATAATTCCTTAATCTGTGATTTAAAATATGTATATTTAAGTTGGCTAATTATTGTTCAACAGTACACTGAAAAAACTCAAAGTTGTTTATTCCAAGAGATTATTGGATATTTTTTGTGAATGTATTTTCTGTCATGGTTTTAAAAATGTAAAACTCATATTTTAGTGAGAATATATATATATATATATATATATATATATATATTGAAAAATCTATGCAATATCTGTTAAAGTTTTATGACTGGTCTACCATAATATTTGTTATCAGTGATGGGAGGATTGTTACCAGTGTGATAATATAATTGTGATGAGAAAGTTTCTGTTATAATTAAACTATATTTTAATAGTTTGAGTTATTCCAATTATTAATGAATTACAATTTATTTGTTAAAATTCTACCCCCGCCCTCCACTATATATTTTTAACTATAAGATTTAAAGAAAAATTATTTCTATTTGTAAATATATACATGTATAATTATTGTGCAAATTGAATTGGATATTGTTCTTTAAAAAATTACTTGTAACAAATTCTCAATTTTATCCAATAATGTGGATATATCTAAAAGCAAGGGAGGGTAATATGCCTTTGAAAATTCATGAAAATGTTATTTTTATAATAAGCAAATTAAATCTAATTTTAACAAAAATTCATCATAATTTGCTTATTGCACTCAACAAAATCATTAATATTTAGTTTTATTCAAGAATCATGAAATGAGTTACACTAATATCTTATTCTTCATACAGAATTTTTATAGATAAAAAAATAAATGACTTTTTTTTTTTGCATAATGTTTTTGTTTCAAAAGGATGACAGTTTGTTTTCTTCGAGATGTGTATATATATTTTTTTATTAACTGTTATTTGTTTTTATTATTTTAAATATTTACCAATGTTTTGTTTAAATATTTAGTGTCATAGTTCTTGTTTGTTTACAATAAGCAATTTGCATCTACTGCTGAACTAAAAATAACGAAAACAATCACCAAATGGATAGTTTTTTTTTAAAGGCTTTTATTTTTTTATACTTGATTAGACTATACTATAAAACATTTTATTCATTGTTTAAAAAATATTTTTGAATATATTTAAACTTTTACCCACCATTCTAGTCCTACATTTGTTGCATTATTTTTTATTTTTTACATTTTATATATAATTCATTTTTCATATAAAACATTAGGATATTCGTATAAAAGTTTTCTTTCAGCATCTGAATTTTTAAAACTAATTCATTTGTTATTAATAATTATATTTAAAAATCAATACATTTTAATATTAATCAATTTGAATTTTTGTTGCAAAAATACCATGGAAAGAATTAATTTTTTTATAAATTATATCATATCTATTTCAGATATTAAAAAATTATTAAATCAATATATTAAAATTCAATAATATAATGAGCATTATTGAATTGTGTGCTGCTACTGCAGCTTTATCAGCTGTTAGATTGTGCATCAAAATAATTCTCAAATTACTTGATTCCTTGTAAAAGTTGTCAATTCTTTCTTGTATTCAAAATATGTGATTACATCTGTGATCATTTTTGTGTACAGTTGTTACATAATTGTTAATGTGCCTTTGCCTTGTTAAATTATACTATGGAAAAAAGTCTTAAAAAATAAGATTGTGTTGAAATATGCTGTGCACTTCAAATTATTTATGGCATATGTTGTTTAAATTGATTTTGCTACTATGTTAATATTATTAAGAACTGAACTGCTCTTGAAAATGAATGTCAAAAATGCAATAAAACAAGACAAGCTTTTTGTCTTTATTCTGCCTTAAACTGTGTATTACTCATAAATTACATAATATACATCTATAATACAACATAACACAGTAATACAAATATAGATAATTATTAACATCTTTCAAAAACCTTATATAAATCTGGTAAATTAGCAATTTGTAATATGCTAGTATCTGAGGAAAATCGGTTTGGTGGCTTCAGATTTTTTTTGACTGCTGAATATATGACATGTTCTATAGTCCAATTTAAAGATGGTTTACCATTGGCATCCTTTAAGAAAAAAAATCAAATCAAATTCCTGAACTAGGATTTAAAAAAAAAACAATTGGCTAACTCTTACAGTTTATAAGAATGAGCAATATTTGAGATTAGCCAACTCTTAATTATAGTTTTTAAAAGCCATACATATAAAAAAAATAGACTTAAAAATAAATGTTTAGTAGTGCTTTGATATGATGTATTTGGTAGGACTTGTTATCTTTTTTTCCATAGTTTAAAAAAAAAGTTCAGGTATGTATAATTATAAATGAATATATATATATATATATATATATATATATATATATATATATATACTAGCTGACCCGGCAAACGTTGTTTTGCCATATAAATAATTTCCTAGCATTCCCGTACCCGGCATTGCTCGGGTAATGGAATTAGTGGGGGATAACAGTGCTACGTGCGCTTAGTTACGAAATTCCTCTATAATAATTACTTATTGTCTATAATTTTTTCCTAATTTTGGGAGGGTCCCGGCGCCCCTGGATTCCTTATATATATGCCCTTGTCCTTACCGATCCTTAAGGATGCTTTTAAAGTAGTTATTTTCTTTTCAAACGCAGGCCATCTACATTTTATTGTTATACCTGTGTTTAAGCAAGAACTTCTTTGTATACAACATTTTTTGGAGTTTTTTTTTTCTGTTGATAAATTCATTAAGCTGCTAGATGAACTGACTCGGGAGAAAGCTACATAAAATTGGCCGTTTGAAAAACATTCTCCTCTTAAATTGATCCCTGCTACTTTTAATTTCTGTCCTTGTGACTTATTAACTGTTATTGCAAAGCAAACTTTTACGGGAAACTGCACTCTTCTAAATTCAAAAGGATAGCCCGACGGAATTAGTGGACTGCGGGGTATTAAAACCAACACTCCTCGAGCACATCCAGTAATAATCGTAGCTTCGATTACATACTTATTAAGTCTAGTCATTCGTAGTCTGGTGTCATGGCATAATTTAGGTGGAGGAAGGTTTCGTAGTTGCATTACTGGTGTCCCAACTTTCAGGTGAAGTATGCGAGGTGGAAAAACTGGAATGAATTCATAAGACGCGTAATTTTTGCAGGATTGTTTTCAAAATTGATCAGGGTGTGCCAAAGCAATGCCAAATTATACAAAAAAAATTTTAGTCTCATTTTTATTTATCAATGGATTAGATTTGTAATGTTGAAGAGGGAAACCCAATAAACGACAAAATAATTTTTAAATGCCCAATTTTCTATCAGATTTTTTCAATCTTTCACACGATTTTGAAAAATTTATCGAATTTTATGTAAAAAAAATTTGATTGAGTTATCTTGAAAAGTTTCGGCGTAATTCAATATTAAAGCGAAATTTTGCCTCTTCGTTAAAAAATTCGTCAAAAATTCAGTTTTAAAAATTCGATTTTTTAAATTATATTGCAGAATACTATATCGTATTGCCTTTCAGGAAACATATTTTCTGTATTTTTCCAGCTAAGCGTCTATTTTACAGGGCCGTTCAAGAAATAGACCCGCCAAAATGGACCTTTTTAAAAAAAATCGATATTTAATTTTTGCGTCGAGATTTCGTAAAATAAATTATATCTCCGTGGTCTACGATAAAAAGTCCATCCGATTCCACAGCGATATTGAGTATAAGTTGAACGGACGCGTAACGATGGCAATTTTAAAAACGCGGTTTTACTGGACGAAAAGGTACTCATGAGCGATCGCTTCTCCGGAAGGTCGGGTTTCACTCGGAAAGTAACTTTACAGGTTTTAATTTCACAGAAATTAAGGGGTTTTAATTAATTTCTCCTGAACTAATTGATATTTCGGGATGAAAAATAGATGTTGGCCGATTCTCATAGATACCGGATAAGCACAAAAAATTTCATCAAAATCGGTCAAGCCGTTTCTGAGGAGTATGACAACGAAAACTGTGACACGAGAATTTTATATATTAGATATATATAAATAAAATCAATTATTGCTACTTTTACAAGAAAAATATCTTGATAATATTCTTTTAAAAAAATTCTGCCTAATAACACGCACATTAATATTATAAATATATATATAGTGATTTTTCCATTACATTAGTTATACAGTTTGTGTCAATTTTTTATTTTTATTCATGCATAAAATCTAATTAGAAAGGGAGGGAGAGAAATTGTGATTTTACAGGTGTTTTTTTTCCCTCCCCTATTTGGAAAAAATATTCTATGAGGCTTACCCAACTACTTCCTATATAATGAACAAACTTAAAAAAATACTGAAATTACATTACAGAACCTTATTTGCAGCCTGTCTGTAATAGTTTGATACTATTACAGACAAGGCAGTTATGAATTATTCATTCATTGTGATATAAATTTATTTTTTTTATATTTGCTCTATCTTCTTTCATTCTGATGTAAGAGATTCCTCAAGCACATAATTTGTTTGGAATTTTTTCTTCCTAAATCAGTTTTATAACAACAACAACAACAAATCAATCTTAAGGATGCTAAAAATATTGGAAACTGCATTTTTTGTAAAATGTGTCCTGTCTATACTTAATTCCTAATGTGGATGGAGGAAATTAAATACAAAACATTGCAAGGCCATATATTGCACGAATAAAAAAGTAGATTGTCAATATATTAAACTTGAATAATCTGTAACAAAAATACAAATTAGTTTTCTTATTTAAGGCAATTTTTAAGAGTCAATCAAGAGACAATTTTTGCAGGTTAAAAAAGATTTAAAAGAATTAAATTTGCAAAGCAATTTCTTTAAGTATAAATATGTTTGATGTTTTGCTTATGAAATGAAACTTGAAATGCAACTACTTTTTTTCAATAAAATCATTCTTAATACTTTTTTAATACAATCTTTTGTATATATTATTTCAAAATAATGCTCACTTTAATTTAAAAAGTTAAAATTTCTGTGGAAGCTTTTGGATCATATAAACATTTCTTTAAAAGCCAATTGAAAACTAAAATTTAACTCCAAATTAAAAAAAAAAAAATAGAGAGAGATTCAAAGAACTTGGGAACGAAACATTGGGGGTTCCGCATTAGGTTGACCACCTAACTGGGACATATGCCTTGTACCAAGCCAGATACAGGCACTGTAGGCCTAACCCCATATAGGCTGTTGTGCTATTGAGTTTAGTTTAGATTCAAAGAACCAAACTGATTAACTAACAGATTTCAGTCTGACAATTTTTATTGGGGGGAGAGTCATGGAAAAAGCCCCACACCCTTGCCTTATTTAACTTATCATCCTTCTAATCAAAGTAAATGTTGAAGTTCTTTGGCTGTAATAAGTATATATTACTCTTTTATGAAGAAATTTTTATTCAATACATATTTTATCTGATAAATAGAAATTGCTTCTTACTGATAATTGAAGACTCACCAAAAAATTATTATATATGGAGGTTTAAATTTATCAAATAATAGAGATTTTTAAGTGTCAGATATTTATGATATATAAATCTTTTAAATAAATATAAAGATTGATTATATATAAAGCAAAAATAAACATTTGAATGTAGAAAATATATAAATTTTTTAGGTTTTTTTTAAATAAGTGGGATTAATCTTACTTAATAAGCAAATATTAATAACTGTTCTACCTCCACATTACTGCCATTTCCTTGATTAAAATCTTTTTCAGGTACAGCATAGAAAGAAGCCATTTCTCTGCAAAAAGACTCGAAGCATTCTTTTTCAGAAGTCCATTCTACATCTGAAGCTACTCTTAAAACTAAACTAGGTAAGTTTAGTAATGGAGGATCATAGTTGTCAAGAAGTAATGGCAATGTCAACAGATTTCCATCCTAAAAATGCAGAAAACAAATATGAAGTGTGGAATTCACAACTGAATTTATAATCAAAGAATAATAAAACAATTCTATAGAATATCATCAACAAGTATTTAAAAATAAAATTTTAAAAAATGTAGATTTGAGATCAATATCAGAGTTTATTTTTAAAAAAATTCTGGTTCCAAATATGGTTATAGAAACATTTATTTTCACAACTCAAAAAGCAATTTCAAATTGAAAATTCTGTAAAAATTTTCCACAAAAATAATCCACAATTTTTTTATTCAATAATAAATAATTGAAATCTTATATGTGTTATCTATTCTTATTGTGGTTTAAAAACTAATTTCTAAACCATTATAAGTTATGATTAATTTACTTACTTCATCGATTTCAATTGAGAAATATTCATCTAGCATAGGAGCTTTTGACTTCAGAAGATCAACAACATACTTTGCAAGAGATTCTTTAGGACCATCTGCCACAGTCCATCCACTGTCTTCACTGTCCAGTGCAATCATAGCTAGTTCTTCTATAGGTGCAGGATTCTAAATTTAATGTGAAAAAATATAAAGCAAACATTTTGTAAAATATTATAATTCAATAATATTCTAATACTGTAAAGACAAAAAGGAAAAATTTAACATATTGCCAAAAGATATTGTCATGAACAGGTTGAGTAAATCTTATAAGAAAATTGCTTTTATTTTAGTACTAAAAAGGGTTAATTCCATATGCATTAAATGAGGCAAATAGAAGGAAATATTAGTCAAAACTCAATTAATCATTTACTCGCGATTATGTAGCCTAACATCTTTGTAGTATTCAAGTATATTTTCATCAAATTGTACCATTCAAATGGCTATGCCTCAGCAGAAACAATAAAACAATTCAGGAAGCAAGAGAAGATGAACCCTTCATTCCTTTTCATTTTCACTGGCTTCATAATTAGTGACAAAAGTTACTATAATTAGTGACTAAATTCTATAATTAGTATAGTAATAGTATAATTATATAATAGTATAGTAATAGTATAATTATATATAGTATATAATAGTATAATTAGTATAGTAATTAAATTTTATAATTAGTGACAAAAGTTACGAATTTATCATTCATTTCAAATTAAAATCTCCATCCACATTCTGAATTTATTATTCTTATTGTAACATAATATTGTCACTTTAAGGAGATCTAAACAAGCAAAGTGAACAGTAAGGATCAAATGAGTAAAAAAACATGACCTTTTTTTTAAAAAAAAAATTGATGGTTCTAAAGATATGAATAATTTGGTTCTGTATAAGAACCGACACTTTCTAAAACTGAAATTTTTTAACAAACATAGATGTAATGAGAAACTTCATTAATTATTTATTTTGATGCATTTACAGAAGCGGATTTTAGCTTTTTAAATCAGAAACAGATTACTAGACTTTTAAAATAATCAGTCACTGCCAATATTTTCAGAAAAAAAGTAATTACATACTATAATTTTAATTACTTATAAATTTACTTAGGAAATGGGGAGGAAAACAGAATAGGTGTATGGAAATAAAATTAGTATCACTAAAATATTAATATTTCAGAATTTAAGATGTCTTAAAAATAATTTTTGCATGGTAATTTATTTCAAAATTATAGCAGAAAATGTTTTAAATTTTTATTTCTATTATATCGTTTTTAAGGATGCATAGAAATTCTTTACTTCCATTGTTAATCAAACCAGAATGTTGATATCTTATATTTTTAATGAAGTTACAGTGACTCTTCTAAAATTATTCCATATTTGGCTGCTTCAGGATTGGAAGAATTCAACATCTTGACTTAGACAATAAAACCTGATTAAATTCAAAGACAACTTTATTTATGCTGATGTTGGATCAACACTTGATGCATTTGCAATATTATGTTAGAAAATTCTGTGGTAATGGTATCTTACCAAAAGAGAATAATAGTAACTTACCTAACTTATGAGAAGAGAAGTAACTACTACTTTAATCGTATTCAACTTATATAGTGTTGGTGACTTTTCTGCATAATAAAGTCTGGAATATTTTAAAGAGTTGTTGTAACCATTAATAGTCAAGCTATTGATCATCTGATCACTGTTACCAAAACCTCCCTTTTCTCGCCAAAATTTAGCAACTTTCCTTTAAATGTCACTAGACTTAAAAACCTTATATATCATGAACGGAGAGACAAAGAAAAATGACTTAAGAGTCAAAAAATATTTAATTATACTCTATTGATTGCAACTTATTCCTTTTTTTTTCATTTATTTATTTCCTTATTATACTATTTGTGTGAATCCCTGCTAAGAGGTATGAAACTATATAAGGTTGAAACAAATATTAAATATTAAAAAAAGCTTTCACACACACACATATATATATATCCTACACATAAAAATTTCTCTACCACTATCTCCAAATTAAGAAATAAGACCCGTTAAAGAACATGAGTTATGGCTTATGGCAGTGATGGCAAACCTTTATGAATATACATGCTATTTTTTTTAAAAGAAATGTTTAATGAGGTATAGATGTGCTATCAAATAATTTTTACTTGTGATTACTGGGAAAATAGTAAAACTAAATACTAACAGCTCTTTATTTATTATGAAAAGATACATTTCACTCTGCCTTGTAGTAAAGTTTTTAGTTATGTGTGTAATTTAAATTAATGTAACATTAATTACTTCTTTTGTTGCAGATTAGAAGAGAAATAAATAACTTATATTAGGATTGCAAGATACTAATCTTTGCAGAATGCATACTGAATTGGAGTCATCTTCCAAATGGTTTCTAAGAGAGTTTAAAATGTTTCATCTCTGAAAATAATGACTCACAGACAAATATCTACCTATGTTGGAATCCTTCTTTAAATGGAATGGCAACACTCGCATTGTTCATAATACTTCATAGTGAATTTTGTTATTTTGCACTAAAACGCAAACCATTTTGACCGGAGAGTGACTAAAATTTAGTGTCTCATGTCAATGGTTTGCCATACCTGGCGTAGGGCATTAAGCATGTAGAGGAAGTAATTTTTAATTGTTTCACATGCAATATGGCAGCTAGTTGGAACAAAATAAAACATTTCATCCTCTAAGTCCAACAAGCTTAAGTCACCCCAAACGATAGTGTGCCATTTACCATTTTTCATGCCATATAATTTTTTTTCTACTATATCATATATATATATATATATAATGCAAATTAATTTCGATTGAAGATAGATTGCAGAATTATAGCCAAATATCATGGAGAAAGCACATGTTGTATTTGCAATTTCTGCTTTAATTCCATCTCAAGAGACACAAAGTGCAGCATCACAGCAGAATATTTACAGAGTGCAAAAAAGGGATAAAGCATTTGGCTCTGGCCTTATATACTATGATATTGTCATAAATCCCAGGCATGTAAATTTCCGAGAGGAATCCTTACAGTATTGATCTTATATTGACTTTTACACAACAGAAATGCAGGAATCCTTTAAAAGAATATTTACACCAGAGATTTATTATCCATCCACTCAACACATGGTGGGGTCATCAATGACACATTATCTTTATAATAATTCATTTGATTGATTAAATAGAAAAAGTGGAATGGATGAGGAAATAATAGAATGTTTGGAAGGAAAGTTTGGATATTAATAACAATATATATTAGAGTTTAAAATATCTTTACATATATTAATGACATTTCAATAAACCCTGCTTAGTAGAGTGGTCTTAATATTTTAAAAGACTTTTCATTTTTGAGCATGACATTGTGTATATTACCAATTAATCTTGGCTAAAGTGCAAGCATTGATAGCATTTAGTTATTTTATTTTGACAGGAAAAGAATCAGTTAATGGTCATATCAGATATAATCAAATATTAGTAGAATCCAGTATAAAATACAGAAACTTCCCAACCATATCATTAAGCACATATAAAAAAATATGATGTGTACAGAAAAGATGCAACAATAAATTCACACAAGATACCATATTCTCTAAAATTGGCAATATTATAAAAATATGGTAAATCTTCTCAGGAAGTAAGCATTTATTATATCATTATAGTTAATACATATATTATATCTAAGTATTATTTTTATATATAAATGTTCTTTGAAATAAAAGTTTTTTTTTTTTTTTTGTTAACCTCTGAATTAAACGATCCTAATCTAAAACAAATAAATAGGAATTTAAACTATTAATATTCCATATAAAAATTTCTGTTTTGATTATTGGTTTTTAAATTAGTTTTTAAATTACTTTCAATACCTTACATTTTATAATGAATAAAAATGTAATGATATAATAGATGGTCAAGTAAAAAAATAATGTTGAGGGCTATTTATATGAACAAGCCTACAAAAGGGATTAATATGAATCAAAAAAATTATTTATACTGATTAGACTTGTGTTCATTACATTAATTGTCATATTTTAGCATAAAAAGATACAATAATAAAAAAAAGACAGAAATAAATTGTAAACGAAATATTACTCACTGAAAGCCGCAGAGCTCCAAAATTTCCGAAATCTCTAAGCATAATTTGATAGAAGAGTTCTTTGCTATAAAAATAATAGGTCATATAGATATGCAATTAAAAATATTCCAAATCAAGTATTAAATGTTTCAAACACTTTCCACACTAAGTTAAATATGAATATAATTTCCTACATTAATATATATCAAATATTACTTTAAAAGAAAAACACATTTAAATGTAAAAAAGAAATGTACTAAGAAAAGTTTTTTTTAAATTCAGTTCAGAAGTTATTAAAAAAAGTAATAAGCAATAAAAATATAGATTAGTATAATACGCAATAAAATGCATTGGTTTATGTTTTCTTCAAATAAATGAATTTCATTTGAAATTCCTTTCATAATCAAATATTTCTGTAATTTTGAAAACAATTTTCAAACAGCATGTAATTCTAAGAATATAGAATGTTTATCAATTAACTTGTTCTAAATTATCTAAAAAAATAAAATAAACATAAAATATGAGCAAATTTTAAACATATAACGATTGATTTATATGTTGATAACTTATAAACTTTTATAACTTTCATTACTTTGGTATATTTTTTTGAAAAATAAAATAAAATTAAATATTATATATATATATATATATATATATATATATATATAGTGGAAGAAACCTAATACATTACCTGATTTCATGAGTATTTCCTAGATATAACTTAGTATTATGTTGGAAAAGAGCAAATTTCTGATCAACACACCCCACGAATGTCATATTTTGAATAATTTCATAAAGACCTATGTATTAAAAAAGTTTGAAATCAATTAATAAACATTTACTTCAAGAAAAATTTAAATAACTCTATCTTATAAAAATAATAAAAAACATAATTTAATAATTATACCTCTTTAATTGTAATTAAAAAATAATTTAACAAAATAAGCAGATTAAAATCTAATAAATGTATGTGCATCCTCTAATTTGGTTGCAAACAAAATTTATAAGGAAAAGGGGAAAATATAATTGAAGTACCTGAATGGCAATCTTTTTCAATTGCATCACGTAATTCCAGGACACTTGTTAGCTGTATTTCAACTCTGCTTGGCAATTCTTCAGAACTTCTAAAGCATAATGAAAGACTTTAAATACAATTTTTCAAAAGAGAAAGGATTATTATATTATTAATATTGTAACTAACTTGTATGGAAAGGACTAATATTGTTATTTAAATTGCATAGAACAATTCTTTAACTCAGCATAAATAAAATTAACAGCTTTTCTATAAATGTAATTCACTCATTATAAGATTTTATCAGAGACCCACGAATCTAATAAAAAAATATTATACACCTTTGTCTCCATTTATTAACAATAACTACAAAAATATTATTGACTATTAAGTCTCCTCCCCCCTTATGGATTTGAAAAAAATTGTATTTCTTATAAAATAAAATCAGCAAATTTTAATATTCCTTGCACACTACAAACAATTTCTTTTAGTTGCGAAGAAATGATTAATTTATTGGTAATATCATTGAAGAAATAGCTATTAAAATTATAATTTCATAAAAATACAGATTTAACAGTCTTACATTTGCAAAAATAAATTTGTTCCATAATTTCACAAATAAAACAATTTAAGAAAAGTACAAAATACTTATCACAGATAAATTCAATTTTGGTTTTATACTAAAAAAACCTTTGCTATGCCAAATTAAAGTTAAATAATATTCAATCAAAATAATCTCTAAACAGTGATGGAATATTAAATGCAAAAGATGACCAATAAAATGTGAACTTGTTAAATAAGTGTAAAGAATTTTACAATACTTACAATTTTTAAAAAAGTATTTAGGGAATTTTATCTGGTGATACAGATAATATTGCTTATTGCATAAATTATTGAGGTTGGGCAATCTGAAAAAATGTGATAGCTACTAAGCAATTGCTATAAAACAAACCTTAAATGCAAATGGGTTTGTTAATAACATTTAGAAATGTATGTTAATTTTGATAGCATGGTATTTTTTATCAGTTTCTAGACCTGTTATTTATAATTATGTGATTTTTTTTGTTGTTGATTTCAGAAATAGTAGTGTTAATTCATTCATTATTATCCAATCTAATTTAATGCAAACAATTCAAAGAATTTTATTTTAGATTATCTTAGAAACAAGCTTAAAATAACAAGGAAGAAAAATTCCCATTAAAAAAATCTTTAAAAATGGTAGAAAATCATCTGAAATTTTTTTTTCATCCTTATATATTTTAACATATAATAAAATGTAATAATAAAATATCATTTATATTGCTTCAAATAAATTAAAGGGGAAAAATTCTTTAAATGATGATGCTTTGACATCAAATGCTCACCAAATTATTGGCATTTTTATTGATATTTATTCAAATTATAGGAAAATATGACTTATCACCCAATTTGTTTTTTCTTTATAAAAAAGAAAGTTAAACTACAAAATTGAGATATGACTGCCCTATAATTTGAATGCTGTGAATTAATAGGTTAAATTATTCGCAGATTTTGCAAATCACAGAAAAGCAAATAATTTAGTGAGAGTTTACTTGCCGCTTCATAAAGTTTAGTGCATATAAAACATGTTTATATTTTGTTATCAATCCACACATATACTAAAACAAGTAGAAGAAAGAAAGGAATTTTAATTTACAAGAAGAAAATTAATAGCAAATTCCATCTATCAGAATGAATATCTGCATGAGACATATATAATCATAGGTACATTATTTACAAATATTACATTTTGTTCAGAATAAGTTCCACAAATTTTATTTCTCTTAGATCTTAGAAATTAAAATTTTGACACTGTTAAATTGAAAGAAAATGGAACAAAATTAAATTATAAAATTAAGATGCCTACTTTTCCTTTATCTTTAGTTCTGCTGCATTTGGAGATTCGGTTTGGGATGAATGAAAGAAAGCATCTAGTTTCTGCTCTTTAGAATCAGTTCTGACAAGATGATGATCATAAACTTTTTTTTCTTTGGTAGAATCACCAGTGGCAGATACTGACTTTGAATTCTCTTCAACTGGTACTGGTGCACTAGGCAATAAAGTCTGAAATTTATAACAAAATATTAATTCACAAATAAAGAAAATACATCATGAATATATAACATAGTGCTATTAGTATAAATTATTGAAATTTATAAGGTTAAAATAAATGAATAAAGCAAAAAAATTTATAATTTTTTAAATGCATATTTTTAAAACAAATAGGTATTAAAACAAAATTGAGATAAATGCAAAAAATAAAAATAAAAAGATAAAAATGAAATCTGCCATGCGTATTTCAATGTATCATGTCAGAACATAATTTCTTGAATGGACAAGCACCATGTGCTCGGGCAAATTAAATTATATATTTATTCATTTTAATTGTTTCAGTTAATGAGCCACTTTAATATTGTAAAGGATCTAAAAAACTTTGTCTAGCATTTATTGATTTAAAAAATTTCCCATTTCCTATTTATTTCATTTCATATAAGTGGATGCTCAAAATGACACTTTTCTCGATTTTATTGCTGTAGTCATTTACTTATTTTTTAAATCAGAGCTTTTGTAAATTTGATGGCAGTACATTATTAAAAGCTGATTTCTTGAGACACTTGTGCAGATAATAGAGTTTTAATTTTTGCCTGTGGATTTTTTTATTTTTTGCGTATGGGTTTTTGTTGATGCCACAAAACATCATTCCTAAAACAATATTGTGTTCTGACATGATAAAAATTTTAATTAAGAAAATGAGTACTGTATTAAAAAAAATACAAACCTGCGTTAAAAAGGAACGAGAAGTATTAGCTCCAAGTAATTTTGCATCAATAGCCTGTTGTAATTTTTCAAAAATATCTGCTTCATACAAAAACCGAACTTCATGCTTAGTAGGATGGACATTGACATCCACATTTTGAGGTAGAATATCTAAACTTAAAGAGAGTGAAACAAACAATTGTATAATGTCAATAAATGTGACAATCATTAAGAAACATTAAATGAAATTTACTTAAACAAATTTCAGATTTGAATATATGAATGCAAACAAAATTTTGAAAAATATAAAGATTACGAATATATCTAAATTAATATTTTTGGCAGAGTACTTTATTTACATGACATTCCTTTTAATATTTTGAACTTAATAAAAATTTTACAAAACTGGATATCTTGTATTTATTAATAAGAAATAAATGCAAAATATAATTGAATTTGAATTTCACTTAAGCTTGAAATTAAGGAAAATCAGGCTCAACTCATTGACAAGAGATACAAATAATCCTCATTGATGATATTTCCTATTATGTAACAATTACAATTATTACTCACTACTTACTAAACTCTAAAATGTATTGATTTTTTTTTTTACAAAAATCATCATAACAAAACTTTATTGTATTATTTTATTATCATAAAACATTAATTTCATTATAAAAAATTTATTTATAAATATAAATTAGTAAAATAAAATATTTTATTCTTTGATTTCAAGAAGTAACTATGTGAAAGAGCAAAGAACTTTTTATGGTGACTGCTATAATTTTATTCTTATTTGTTTGGATCAATTTTTTTTTAAAATTAGAATCTTAGCTTATGATAAACAATTTGTTTTGCAATGAAATTTTAAGAAACAACCTTATGAATTTTAATGAAACAAGATGGAAGAGACAGAAGAAAAAATGAAAAAGTGTGATTCAATTTCATATAAAAGATTTTATTTGATAGTTGAAAATAAATAAAAAAATATTAAACAATAAAAATTAGTGAAAACTAATTTTTTCGCTAAAATCAGAGAAGAAAAGAAATAACAAACACAGTTTTCGTTAAAATTATGAAATTAAATGTTCTTTATAACAGCACTAAATTTCATTTCAAAATCTTCATAAAATTTTCAACCATACTTTTATGCATATTGCAATTTAAAATTAAATTTTACAAATTATATACAAATATTTAAGTTATTGTTTTATATTTATAAATCTTTTCAATAAAATCATTACTATTTTCATAAATGATTAACAGAGTTAATAAAAGAAAATATATTAACTTTAAACTACCTTAAATATAAAAATGGATGCATATTTTTGGGCAAATAAGCAGCATATACAGATTCAATGGCTTTTCTCATTGGAGAGTTTTCAACTAATCGATCTGCAAGTTAATAATTTGTGTTAATTATTCAAATGTGAAATAACAAAAATAAATATAAATATAAATAAAACAGCTAGTAGATACTTACTATTGATAAACAAAAGAAAAGTACATTTCTTCACAGAGTAATTTGCATTGGATATCAAACCTTTTGCTTTGAATTTCAAACGATTGTCTTCAACTTCAAGATCTATGAGTTCTCTATAAGAAACGAAAGTGCATAAATCAATAATTTGTAAAGAAAATGATCTAAACTGTTTATTATTTTAATAATCCAGTACTATATTTTATAAATAATATTGAATAAATGAATTCTTGCATAAAACTGATTACTTTAATAAGTCCAACAAAATAAAACATGCTCCAAATGAAATTTTTTTTAAAAAAATTTGTACTTAAAGGGTTAAATAAGAAATAACTGATATTTAAAAAATACCATTTGAAAGCTTGAAAATATATCACACATTTACAATTCTTGTCCACGAAAGAGTAGTTAAAAAATTTGTCAAGAGGAATTCTTATGCTTTATATGTTTAACATAAGATTATTCGCTTATGAAAAAAAACTTAATACATTTAACAATTACAATAATTTTAAAAATATGTATATAAGAGTACAATTATATTCGAAATAATTATTTTAATTAATAGTTATAACAAAGATAGTAAAAAAATTAAGAAAATATACTAATTATATACAAACACAGCTGTCAGGATTTTGTACTTATGGTAAAATAAATTGCAAAATTTAATAATTAATATTTGAACAAATTATTTAATCATCAAAGAACATATGCTTGTACTTTTTTCATGAAAGTGAAGAGAAAAAAATATAAGCAAACATTTTTTAAACAATCATATATTTAAAATTATCTTTGGTTAAAGTAAAAGCTGTATAAATCCTTTATCAAAATAAGAAGAAGAACAATTTTTAAAAAAATAACTACTACAGATTTCATTTATTTACCATTTACTTTAATGAAAATAAAAATTAAAATAAGCAAGAAGGGGGAAAAAAGGGAAATTAAACACAAATCTGAAATTAATTCATTTTCTTTCAGTGGCAAAGATTGTACATATGATGGAAATAAATTTCATTTTACATTTTATTTCAATAGAGATAATTAACACAATTAAACATTTAACAATAATTAATTATAAATTTGAATAAAATTTGCAAATTTTAGGAAATGAACTTAACATTTAAAATGAAAAAATTTATAACAAAATAGTATTTTTATATAAATGAAAGTCTGTTGACAGTAAAATTTTTGAAACAAAAGCTTTAAAGAATATCATATAAAATTGATGGTTCTTTACAACATTAATGACAAATGTAATCATATGAGGACAGAATATTAATTTGTTTAATTTAAACTGCTTATCATAAAAAATTGTAACAATTTTGTATCATAAAATATTCTACTCATATAACAATGCATAAACTAAAAAAAAAAGACTAATATTTCCGAAAACTTAATCTTAAATATCATTTCAAAAAAAAACAACAAAAAACACATATTAGAGATGATTTTATGAAATGTTCTGCTATTAATATAAATTCAATATGTAAACAAAAATATTTACACTTTTATTTTATATTATTTTAAAATATTTAGTTTTAAGTTCCCATTTTAACAGCATCACTTGAGTTATTTGAGATAGGATTTTGATAATATTGTATTAATGGCTTCCTCTTTCAAATTCCAAAGTAATTTTCCACTAAGAGCCACTTCTTGTGTCCACTAAGAGCCACTTCTTGTGCATTTTCCACTTCTTGTGTGTGGCATTCTTTCACACACTTCAAAAAGCTATTCTGAATTGCTTGCTCACCAGGACCACAAAGGTTCTGGGGATCCAGACTCACCCCAAAACCTTAGACCATATTTTGAAGTTGAGAAGAAATGATTATGTGATAATATATATGATATAAATATACGGTTGTTTGATCTAAAAAATTTAATTAAAATTTTAAAAAACTAGATACAAAAATTAAATAAGCTTCCTTATTTTTTTGTGTTGTTGCTGATCCCCTTGGTCTAGACTCCTAGACCAAATTCAGAAGATTGTGCTGCACCAAAAGGTCAAAAACACTCTCGCTCTCATCCGACAGTTGCCTCACAGAGATACCGATACAAGAAATAATATGAGAGGGGGAGGCAATAGCCAAGCAAGGGCAAGTAGAAAAGGTCCTGTTAGGACTGTCAAAGACAAGACTTCTAATGTGGCCAGACCTTAGCCTAGCTAAGGCAGATTGGGCAAGTCTTGAACGGGGGTCCTGCAAAGATAAACCAGGGTGCTCTGTGGCGTACTAATTGTGTTCAGGAGGAATCCTCCAAATTGATTTTACTTCGTCAATAAACATGGAATGAATCTCTGAGACTTTTAAAACAGTTGATGGAGGAGTAGAGAGTTTACTACCTTCCACAGCAAGTCGATCTGCGACATCATTGCCATGGATACTAACATGAGAGGGAGCTCATTGAAAGCACACAGAACCTACCTTGGACAACATAGCCAATTTGGCAACAATATTTTGCCCCAATTTATCCTAAATGCATGGCCAATCCTTTAAATATTGAATGGAACCTGCTATCAGTCAAGATCCAAACATCACTGACACCAGAGTCCAGGGCGAGACCCAGGGCTTAATTTAAGCATCTTTTAGTGATTTTACACAGATAATCCCCATTAAAAAACAATGCTGATGAGCAATCATTGCTCCATAAAGAATTCTTTCAAATAAATTACTATAAATATAAAGTGTGATACATTCTGTAAAGTTAAGTCCAGACGGGTGTTTGCAAAAAAATACTGTATGTAATATATTGTTACGTTTTTAGCGTAGCGGGTTCGGATTGAATGGACTTTGTATGATGACAGCACAAACAAATTTATTTACAGCTATTTACAGTTACTTACAGGATAATTAAGTAAGTAAAAATTTCAGATCAATACAATCCAGCAGTCAACAGTTAATTACAGCGTAAATTCAAGTCTTACGTACGATAAAAACAGACTGCAAAACAGCTATCGTATAGCACAGATACAGTAAATCGCAGCAAGCTCAATAACACAGCGTTAACGGCAAACGCAAACACGGCTCACAAATCCTTTAGTCCAGCGAGACGCTTTTTATTTCAGAGCAAACTCTCAACTAACTCGATCAAATCACTATAGCAACTAACTACTCGCTCCGGCTATTCGTCCTTATATAGCCGAAAAGCGCGTGCACCTGAATCTCGTGGAAATTCTCAAAACATCGCGCACAATCTAGCGGCTACTAGATTATTCCTTTCGCCAAACCAATCAAGCTGGCGCTAGGCTCTTCGCCAAATGTCGCCAACTTTGGCGAGTTTTCGTGCCGCTCGCTCGCTTGTAACATTGTCCCCTCCTCAAGGACTGCACGTCCCGGGCAGTACAGACCCCGAGCAGAAGACACTCAAAAGTAACAATACCATACACACAAAATTACAGACATAATCATTAAAAAAGAATTAACATAAAGAACACTATTTACAAATATACAGACCATATTTACATAAATGAGGAAACCATGGTTTCAACTAAGTATTTGACAAGTCACCATAATAAGGGGCTAGCCGGTCATAATGTACTACTCTTGGTTTTGAGTTCGGTGACTTCCTTATTCGAACCACGAACCTCGCTTCTATAAGCAAGCAGGAACAAGGGTAGTTTCTGATCCCTATCTTGTTGGTTTTTCGAAACGAAAAGAGAGAGGTTATTTAGAATAGTACGATTGAACCTCTCTACCATGCCGTCTGATTGGGGATGAAGAGGTGTTGTCTGAGTTTTGTCGATTCGAAGGAGTTTGCAGAGTTCTTGACATACAGCAGAAGTAAAATTCCTCCCTTGATCAGAGTGAAGCTGAAGAGGTGTTCCAAATCTGGAAATCCAGTTCTGAAGTAAGACTTCTGCTACAGTAGTCGCCTCTTGATCAGGAATTGGATAAGCCTCTGGCCACTTCGTGAAATAATCCATAACAACTAGGATGTTTCTATTTCCATTGTCCGTCCGAGGGAGAGGTCCCAAGATGTCAAAGGCGATTCTCTCAAATGGTGCACCTACATTATACAGTTGTAAATTACCACGACTGCGTGTTTTTTGGTCCTTTTCGGGCGTTACAGTCATCACATGTTCTGCACCATTCTTGAACATCATCTTTCAAGTTGTTCCAATAGAAACGACCCCGTACTTTATGAATTGTCTTCATGACTCCGAAATGACCACCTGCAGGACTGCTGTGTAACTCCTTCAGAACTTGGTTTATCCTCGATCGGGGAAGTACAAGTTGCCATTTAACTGACTTCCCATCTTCGGACTCCCATTTTCTATACAAGATGCCATTTCTAATTTCGAGTGAATTCCAGAGAGCCCAATAACATTTAGTTCCAGTACTGAGACTTGAAACGTCCTGCCAGTCAGGTCTTGAATTTTTGATTCCATAAATTCCATAATCGGTTTAATGTCAGGATCATTTATTTGTTCTTTGCGAACCTCTTCATCACTCCAGGGATCAGATTGAGGTGGGATGGCTCCTGCGATTTGGCGCACAGTTGGTGTAACAAGCCCATATTTCTTTTCAGCAGAGGAGCAATAGCGACAACCCTCGGAGCAGGGCTTTCTTGATAAGGCATCTGCATTTCCATGCAACGACCCTTTACGATGTTTAATTTCAAAGTCGTATTCTTGAAGTTTCTGTATCCATCTGTCTATCTGACCCTCCGGATTCTTGAAATTTAAAAGCCAAGTCAGAGATGCATGGTCCGTTCGGAGCAGAAATTTTCTTCCATAAAGGTAACTATGGAAATTCTCCACGGCCTTCACTATAGCGAGCAATTCTTTCCTGGTGACACAATAATTCCGTTCTGGTTTCGAAAGACACTTGCTCCAATATGCGATGACACGTTCGTGGCCGTCGATTTCTTGAGATAATACTGCTCCAACGCTCTCATTACTTGCATCTGTATCCAGGATGAATTGTTTTTCAGGATCAGGATAGGACAGGATGGGAGCCGATGTCAAGGCTTCTTTCAAGTCGTTAAATGCCTTTTCACATTTATCCGACCACAAGAATTTTTGTTTGTTTTCAGTAAGCCTGTGTAGTGGTCTAGCGATCAAAGAAAACCCCTTAACAAATCTCCTGTAATAGGTGCAGAGGCCCAAGAATCTTCTAAGCTCATGCACATTTTCAGGGCGGCGCCAGTCTCTAACTGCTGACACTTTTTCCGGGTCTGTTTGGACGCCCACTGCAGAAATTATGTGTCCAAGGTAGCTTACCTCATGACGGAACAAACGACATTTAGATGGATTCAACTTCAAGTTGGCATCTTTTAATTTATCAAGAACCTTTCTTAAATTATAAAGATGTTCTTCAAAATTCCGTCCCACTATGATGATGTCATCAAGATAAACGAGGCAAGCTTCTGGAGTAAGTCCTTTTAAAACTGTCTCCATTAGGCGTTCAAAAGTTGCTGGCGCATTACAAAGGCCAAAAGGCATGACCTTAAATTGCCACAGTCCATGTCCTCCAGTTGTGAACGCTGTTTTCTCACGATCGTCAGGATGGATCTCCACTTGCTAGTATCCACTCTTCAGATCGAGAGTGGAGAACCACTCATTCCCGGAGAGTGTATCCAGTGTATCATCGATTCGAGGAAGAGGGTACGAATCTTTCTTCGTGATGTCATTCAGTCTTCGGTAATCGACACAGAACCTTGTAGAACCATCTTTCTTTCGGACCAAAACGATGGGAGAGGCCCAAGGACTGGACGAAGGTTCAATGACATCTTTTTCTTGCATGTCATTTAATAAATCTTTCACCTCTTCTACTTTGGCAAATGGCAATCTTCTGGCATTCTGTCGTATTGGAGGATGATTTCCAGTATTTATTCGGTGTTGCGTTAACTTTGTTCTCCCGACATCATCGGATGTTTGGGAGAATAAGTCTTTAAATTCATCAATAACTCTTCCTGCCTCGACTCTTTGCTCCTCCTTCAATTCAGTGTCTTTAAGTAATTCCAGGCTTAAACAGTCGGAAGACTCCTTTGATGTTAAGCAGGGATTTTTCTCGATACAGGTAACTGGAGAGCATTTAGCTAGAAGTTCACCCTTAATTAATTTTGATTTATTACTGACATTGATAACCCTGATGGGTACATTCTTTTTGGAGAGATCTACAAGACTGGAGGCCACCATCGTTCCGCTTGGAAGACTTCCGTCACTGGAAAATTCAACAACACCAAACCGGAAATTCTCCGTTTCGCCAGTAGATCCCTCTAAAATTATTTCTCTTCTAGCTGGGATAACAAAATCTGTTGAAGCAACAATCCGATGGCAGGTGTTTAGTCCTCCAGAACCTAAATGGAAAAGAGTCACGACTTCTGATGTGGAGTGCAGGGAGTTATTTTTAAAGTCAATAACAAAATCATATTTCTTCAGAAAGTCCAGTCCAAGTATAAAATCATCTGTAATTTCAGCTACGTACACGGCATGGTCATAAGTAGCATTTCCAAATCTTATCACAATATTCATTTTTCCAATAATCGGGATTTTGTCACCAGTGACCGTTTGGAGGGTGACGCAGGGCGGTGTCCAGAGAATTTTCCTTCCTAGTTGTTCTGCAACATCTCTTCGCATGATAGTTACGTTGGCTCCGGTGTCAACGATCATTCGGCAGGGAGTTCCGTTGACGAAGGCTTCAACAAATAAACCATTTTCACCGCCGCCTCTGGAAGATATCTGTAAAACTCCAAAATGGGGCTTTTCTTCATCTGGCAACCTCCGCCCCGCGAGACCACCGAATTCTAGTTTTCCTGGTTGTTTTGAGAAGAGTCTTTAGCCCGTTTATCTAAGCGGGCTGAACAATTTCTTTGAACATGGCCCTCGTCGCCGCATTTCCAACATTTCACAGTTCTTTGGCCATGTTTGTTGGGCCTTCCATCTCCTTTCCGGATAAACTGGCAAATTGTTTCCATCATTTCAGTTAGATTTTGCATCGAAGAATCTGATGCATCTTGAACCGTAGCTCCTCTTACTGAGTGGCGATCCCTCCGTGCAGCTTGCTGAGCGGCTTCAAATTTCCTTGAATAAACCAAAGCTGATTTCAAATCTTTCAATTCAGCCATTCGCAGGGACTTTTGTATCTCTGGATCCCTTACACCGTCTATGAAATACTGCAGGGCCAGTGTTTCCCGTACCTTGGCCGGACAGTCGGAGAAGGCAAGATGGGAGAGCCTCTCTACATCTGCTGCAAGCTCTTGCAGGCTTTCATTCGATCGTTGTTGTCGGGTCTTTAATTGCAGACGGCTATAGTCCTTGAGGCATTTTTCTCCGAAGCGCAACTCCAGAGCGTTTGAAAGAGCTTCAAATTCTAGATGTTGATCTTCGGGAACAGTTCTTAAAATATCTGCAGCTTCGGCCCGTAGTGATGCAGCCAGTTGACGAGCCTTCGTGACTGGATCCCAACCATTGGCTTCTGCGACGATGGAGAATTGAGTCTTGTAGACTTGCCAAGATGTTTTTCCGTCGTACGTGGAAACTTTAATGCTTGATTTAGGAATAGCAGGACCATGTTGAGATATTTTGGGATCTCGAACATTCGAGGATTGGCTTTCAGATTTTATCTGTGCACTTTCCATCCTCTTCAATTTCTCCTCTACTTTCCTTTCAATTTCTTGTTCAAATGCGTCAAATCTTTCGTCCACTTTTTCAAATTTCTCTTCCACTCTACGAAGTTTTTCAACATTCTGCCCACAACTCTCCTGAATATTACGAATCTTTGTATTGTTCTCTTGAACCTTTTCTGCTAAAGCATCTACTTTGAAGTTGATTGCTTCAACGATATTAGCTTGACCTTGTTCTATCTTCTCCATCTTCTCTTGCCCTTGTTCTATCCCTCGTTCTATTTTCTCCATCTTCTCTTGGCCTTGTTCTATCTTCTTCTCCATTTCTTTAATGAAAGCAAAAAGCTGTTCGAATTTTGTTTTCTCTGCTTCCTCCATCGCTCTAGTTTTCACCATTCAATCCCACTTCTGACACCAGTTGTTACGTTTTTAGCGTAGCGGGTTCGGATTGAATGGACTTTGTATGATGACAGCACAAACAAATTTATTTACAGCTATTTACAGTTATTTACAGGATAATTAATAAAGTAAAAATTTCAGATAAATACAATCCAGCAGTCAACAGTCAATTACAGCGTAAATTCAAGTCTTACGTACGATAAAAACAGACTGCAAAACAGCTATCGTATAGCACAGATACAGTATATCGCAGCAAGCTCAATAACACAGCGTTAACGGCAAACGCAAACACGGCTCACAAATCCTTTGGTCCAGCGAGACGCTTTTTATTTCAGAGCAAACTCTCAACTAACTCGATCAAATCACTATAGCAACTAACTACTCGCTATAGTTCATAGTTGGTTCACGGAGCGCCTAGCCCCGGCATGGGGCTGTGATCTCCGGTAGATGACTACATAGACTTGAAACCTGACGGTCAGTAAGTTGGCGTGATCTTCTTCGAAGATTCATAAGTAGAAATTGAAAGTAAAGAGCTGTTGAGAGGAAAGGCGAAACATAGCGAAGCACAGATTCTCATTGGTTGTCAGGATAGAGTGGGAGGAGTTAACTGAGAGTGAGAGTTAAAGTGGGAGGAGCATTTGAAAGTGAAAGTAACAACAGGGAATGAAGGCATGCTGCCTGGCAGAAAAGTTAAAAACAAGTTAAAGCAAGCAAAAAACAGCAGAAAAATTAGATAAGGATATTGCGAGGTCTTTTAATGCGATGGTTAGGATGGTTTAAAAAATTTAATTGCAAGTTTTTTAATAAAAGTTTTAAGAGGAGGGTAATCAAGTGACTTATACATATTTGTATTGGGCATAAACCATTTACAATTACAAAATCGTCTGATTAAATTATTCTGTTGAACTTCAATGATTCTAAGATTAGATTTGGCAGCATACCCCCACACCGAACATGCATATGTTAGTACTGGACGCAAATAGGCAGTGTAAATAAGTATTTTGTTATCCCTAGACATTTTAGAGTTTCGAGAAATTAAAGGGTAAAATTTACGAGTTAGGTCTCGAAACTTGTTTTTAATATAAATAAAATGGGGACGCCAAGAGAGTTTGTTGTCTAATATGATACCTAAATACTTGCATTCCTTAGACCACGGGATAATTTGATTTTTAATTTTGATGGGACGGAATTCTTTATAAACGTGATTTTTAGTAAACATAATTGCTTCGGTTTTGCTAGGGTTGATCTCAATTTTCCATTTGATAAGCCAGTCTTCAATAGTTTTAAGGTGCCTGGTCAAAGCTATTGAAATGTAATTTGGATTTTTGTTCCTGGCTAGTATAGCGGTATCATCGGCGTACATGCAAAGCAAGGTATTGAATTGCCTAGGGATGTCATTGACATAAAGTGAAAAGAGAATAGGGCCAATTTTAGAACCTTGGGCTACGCCGGCTTTGATATGTTTCGTATCAGAAAGAGTGTTGTTTACTCTGATACAGAAATACCTGTCGTGAAGATAAGAAATAAGAATTTTAATAATGTAATTTGGAATTTTATAAGTGATAAGCTTGTAGATAAGGCCTTCCTGCCAAACCCTGTCAAAGGCTTTCTGAATGTCAAGAAACACAGCGGCAGATTTTTGGTTATTAGAAAAACCCTCTTCGACGTATTCAACTACCCTGATAAGTTGATGGGTAGTCGAGAGATTATTTCTAAAACCAAATTGTTCTGGGCAAAGGATGTTATTATCTTCAAGGAAAGAGTTAAGACGATTAAGTATTATGTGCTCGGCGATTTTACTGATGGAGGAAAGTAGTGATATGGGTCTATAACTGGACGTCACGGTTGGGTCTTTACCAGGTTTCAGAATGGGGGCTACAACTGCGGTTTTCCACCTGGTAGGGAAATGACCAATGGTCAAAATTTTTGAAATAATAGTTTGCAATAGTAAAATACAATTAGGAGGGAGGTTACGAACAACTTTATTATTAATACCGTCCAGCCCCGGGGCCTTGTTAATTTTAAGATTTTTAAAGCAATCAGTAATTTCTTCAATGTTAGGGGGTGCTACGTCATGAAAATAAGATGGAAGACTATCTTGAAAGTCTTTGACAGTTTTACTAACAAGCGTGTCTGTTTCGTCATGTTGGAGGTCATTTAGTTGAAACTGAGTCTCCAGGCTATCTGCCAGGCAGTTTGCTTTTTCTATAACAGTGTTAGCGATACTAGCCGGGCCTTTAAGGGCCGAATTTTTTTGTTTTTTCTTTTTAAATGATGAAACAAAGTTCCAGAAAGTACCATCATAGGTGTTGGCATTTACAAGTTTGTTAATGAAATCGTTTCGTTCAGTTTTATCGTTAAGCTTTTGAAGGGTTTTGTTGATTTTGTTCATAAAACTCTTGAAGACTGGGTTCCTAGTTTTTTGAAAAATCTTTCTGGCATAGTTCCTTTCTTTACGAAGAAAACGGATATTAGGGTCAATGTAATTTTGATTGAAGCTAACGGGTTTAGACGCGGCGACCTTAGCATCAACAATAATTTTTTCGAAATAATCCACAAGGTCATCAAGTTGCTCAGGAGTATTAGGATCAGCATTAGATTCAAGATTTATAGATGATAGAATTTGTTTGAAATTAGTCCAATTGGTAGTCAGTTTTCTATTATTGTCCGAAAGTGAGTATTTGAAATAAAAATTTAGGAGAATAGGATTGTGATCTGAGCTAAGGTCGGGGATCGAGGTAATATCATACGGAAAAAGGAAATCTTTGACAATAGTAAGGTCAATAGTGCTGGCCGAAAAGGCACCATACCGAGTAGGGGAGCTAGGAGCTAAGATTTCGAGGCCTGCATGATTGGAGAATGAATAAAGAGAATTACCGCGAGCAACTAACTACTCGCTCCGGCTATTCGTCCTTATATAGCCGAAAAGCGCGTGCACCTGAATCTCGTGGAAATTCTCAAAACATCGCGCACAATCTAGCGGCTACTATATTATTCCTTTCGCCAAACCAATCAAGCTGGCGCTAGGCTCTTCGCCATATGTCGCCAACTTTGGCGAGTTTTCGTGCCGCTCGCTCGCTTGTAACAATATTATCAAATATCTGATAAATCCTACATATTACATAAAACAAATTATTTAATTAAAACATGGCATGATTTTAACATTATTATCATGGAATAATAACATTTTTAACTAATATTTCCTATTTTCCCCCCATGAAATTAACTCATTAGAGTTTTAAACTATGAAATTAATATCGCATTTCAAAGAGAAGCATACTTTATATAATGACATATTTCAGTTTCAAACCCTTTATTATCAGTTAATTTGGTCTTTTATTAACTACCAAATTCTATTTAAAAACTTATGTGCCCAAGATTTTATTCACGAAGATGACCCACCACTAAAATCTTGTGACTTCATCTGCCCTTGATGCTAACATGGTTAGTAAATTTTTCTCTTTTTATCTCAATTTCATATATACTTCATATATACTTTTGACACAGCAACTTGCTGAAATACATTAAAATCACCAACTGAAAGAATCAAATAAATGAAAATACAATTTCTTTGAACCACTATCATAGTTTAGATGTTGCTTGCATTTCTATGAAGTCCAAAGATATGCAATGATTCATACTAAAAGAATATTTCTGAAACTTATAACAAATTTCAATTGTTTATTTATTTCTTTGACTATTTCCCATTCTTCACAAAACCTTGACATCACCTGATAATAAACACAAAATTCAGAGGTCATATCTAAGGCAATAATTAACTTCAATGATGCATGTCCTCTTGTCAACTTAATCCTATCAAAAGTAGAAGAATTATTAATCACAGCAGTGGTTTTGCATCACAAGCATTTCCGATATTATTTTTTTTTCAGATTCATTAAAATTGCTTGGTAACCTTCATAATTGATGAATGAAATATCTTTTTATATATTACAGCAGATTCTATAGGACATCAAATGAGTATTCATAAACATATAAATTTTTCAAGTGCCAAAAATCATAGTCCGAAATTCAACAATTTTTTTCTGTAGTTCTCAAATTAATGTTGCAGGGTTGATTAAGTCTATCTTGATTCCTGGAAATCTGTTTTGATTTCCTTAACAATAATATTGTTACAAGCGGGCGAGCGGCACGAAAACTCGACAAAGTTGGCGACGTTTGGCGAGGAGCCTCGCGCCAGCTTGATTGGTTTGGCGAAAGGAATAGTCTAGTAGCCACTAGATTGTGCACGTTGTTTTGAGAATTTTCACGAGATTCAGATGCATGCGCTTTTCGGCTATATAAGGACGAATAGCCAGAGCGAGTAGTTAGTTGACAGTTTGCTCTGAAATAAAAAGCGTCTCGCTGATCTAGAGGATTTGTTATTAGTGAGCTGTGTTTGCGTTTGCTGTTAACGCTGTGTTATTGAGCTCGCTGTTGCTGTGCTATACTATAGCTGTTTTGCAAACGTTGTTTATTGTGCATAAGACTTGCATTTATGCTGTGAGGGATTGATTATTGCTGGATTGTGTTTTCTGAAATTGTTACTCTATCAATTATCCTGTTAATAACTGTAAATAGCTGTAAATAAATTTGTTTGTGCTGTCCTCAACTAAAGTCCATTCAATCCGAACCCGCTACGCTAAAAACGTAACAATATGACAAAATTCACACACAAGTTCTAAATTTTAATAAATGATTCAAGCTATCATAAGTTAATAAAAAATATATATGTTTTGATAATTCTCTTAGACAATCTGTTATTTTAAAATATATAGTATACAAATATTATCCTTGTAGAACTTGCTAATTTTCAATTAAACTAATTTCTGTATAACACAAACTAAATAAAAAATATTCTTTAAGTAATTATAAAACAAATTGCTTATAAAAGTTATAAAATAAAAATTTATTTTTCCAAATAGCATTTTGTGAAACATGTATAGGAATAAGCAATTTTTAAATGTCACAAAAGTAATACTTTTTAAATTAAAAATTTGAACAAATTACCTTGCTACAGTAGCTCCAAAAATATTTCGAATATTTTCTCGAGTAGTGGCATTTAATAAAGTATGAACATCACTATTTCCTTCACCATACTATTTTTTGAAAAAAATAAATAAATAAATAAATAAAGATGTTTCAAATGTCAGAAATATTTCATTCAAATTTTAATAATATTGAAAACTAGAAAAGAAAATGGTCTTAAACCTTTTTTAAAGAGAAAGATTTTCCAGAGTTGTGTATTGCATATCGACCTACAACCTCAGCTATTTTAGCATATTCTTCAGAAGCATTCCTTAATGCATTCTTGCGAACATTCATGTTATAGAAGAGATCTTCAACCTAGAAAGAATTCAAAATGATAAAATATATGTACAGATAGATATATTGTTACAGCATTAAAAAAAATTATCACAAAAAAATAACTAGATTTATATATATATATATATATATATATATAATGATATCTTTTAATTTAATCTATAAATCAAAATTTTTATCATAAATTAGCCCATATTAACTTCATTTTGAAAAATTATCTAATTTACTGATCAAATTTCCACTTTTTTTATTTATTTATTCCTAACACAGATTGAACAAAATTGCTGACTCTTTGATTGAACAAAGGGATAAAAAAAACCCCATTAAACCTGCACATCTTTTTAAAAGATCCTCAGACTTCCTCACCTGCATTGAAACATTGGGGAAAAAATCCATCGAAATATCATAGTATAATTTTTGAAACGACAAATTTCGTTATATCATGATAAAGATTTATGTATCACTGATTGTACATAACATAACATACCTTTCATGTAAAATAAATTAAAGTCTAATTCCAAAAGTTTCCTCTTTTCGGCCATGTAGTTGTAAAATTAATTTATGTATATATATATATATATATATATATATATATATA